>PVIU01012593.1:0-23137 GCA_004026605.1 Ondatra zibethicus | reverse complement strand
CAACTTAAGTTTTTAAGAAGTGCTTAGCATTTTAAGAAGTGCTCCTGGATAGTAAAGAATTACAGATTCACAATAGGACAGATTCAGACATAAAAAACCTCTAAATGGGTCACACTGATGAATAAAGGTACGTAGTAGGCTTAAAGGAGAAAAGAAATAAAGAGTATAGAGAGATACTTTTTAAAAAGGGTAAAGTCTTTAAAGAGACAGAGTACAGATAGTCATAGATTAAAAAAAAATAATAAGCCACGTAAAATGGAAAATTCACAGAGAGTCTGGATTATATGTATTATTGTGTTTTCTTTAAATTTTTTTACTGTAAGGAGCTAAATACAGAGAGACATTTCATTGTGTGTGCTGCTAAGCCAAACCAGCATATATTTTCTAAAGGTATCTTGACTTCAAAATTTGGGTCTAAGGATATGATGCTTTGGAAAAGAGGTTCTTCTTTTGTTTTCACAGAGAATGAGACCCTGTGGATTCCTTCTAAACCAATATGGTATGATAGACCATGCCCTCCTGAAAGGTCACCATGATCACCTTCAGAAAATTACTTCACTCAACTGGTGACTGAGATGAACCTAGCACATGAAAGACCTGATTGACAGTGCCCCCATACAGCAGGAAGAAGTTTGGAGAGAAAAAACTATGCCCATATTCCCAAATATTGTTTATAAATGTTCTTTTACATTTAAAGGGGGATATGATATAGATATGAATAATTTACATTGGTATAAATTTTGCTTTATTGATATAAATTTAAGGTCAATTTTGCTATATGTATATGTATTTCTGATCTTGATTAAGGTATTGTGATTGTGTAGTTCATTTAAAAATGTAATATATAATTAAGAAATATAGGTTAATAGATAATCTCTATAATAGTTAAACTTGTAGTCATGTTAGTTAGATTTTCTAGATATATAGAAGTATATTTCAGTTAGATAGGCATTCTTCATATCTTTCAAAGATGACAGAATATGGCATTTAATGTTTTAATAACTTAGGGATTTTCATAACAATGAGACACGTCTGCTCTTGGCAGCACCAAGCTACTTCCTGAGGAAGATGGGCATCGAAGAGGCTCCTTATGGAGTTTGTTAGCCATTTTGGCAAGAAACTGCTCTTGCCTGGACTGTTGCATAAACTGGACATGAAGAACCCGCAGAGAGAGGACTGCTGAACTTGCCTAAGGTGAGATGATCCTTCAGGGTTCCTGCTTCATGGAAGAGTTTGCGAGACATTCTGCAGGATACAGAAGAAAGTGACTGAACTGTCTTTGAAATTTCCTGCTTCATGGAAATGTCTGCTGGATACTGTGGTCCTGTAGGCTGAAGATGGATGCCCCAATGGTACAGAAGAACTTTGGGTACTGTACAGGTAGCGAGATGTCTCTGTCACTTCCAGAGTTTTGGAAGATGCTTACTTCTCATTTACTTAAGTAATATTATATCCTTCTGGAGTCTTTGATGGAGTGGAAGAATAGATAAATAGTTATAGTTATAGTTTTCCGTTGTTATGATAAAAGACAAAATAGATCTAAATATTGTAACTGTAATTCTTGCTTGATAAGATAACTTGATAACTGTTTTGTTATATGTAATTTTACTATGTTAAAATGAAAGCCTTTCTTTTTTGTTTAAACAGAAAAGGGGGAAATGGTGTAGGAGGTCTTTCTGTTTGTGTGTTGCTTTCATTGGTTGAATAAAGAGACTGCCTTGGCCTTTTGATAGGGCAGCCCTTAGGTGGACAGAGTAGACAGAACAGAATGCTGGGAAGAAGGGAAGTGTGGCAGACACCATGATTCTCCTGCCTGAGATGGACACTGGTTAGACTCATGCCGGTAAACCACAGTCAAGTGGCAATACATATTAATGGAGATGGGTTAAATGAATAAGTTAGCTAATAAGAGGTTAGAACTAATGGGACAGGCAGTGTTTTAAATGAATACAGTTTCTGTGTAATTATTTCAGGGATTAAGCTAGCTGGGCACCAGGAACGTGGCGGGAGCCGGGCGGTGGGACACAGCCAAGGGTGGCTGGGACAACAAGCAGCCTGCTCGCCTTTTACTACAATTACCTTTCAAGATAAGTAATAATTGACCCTTTCTTTGTAACTGCAAAATGCAGTCCGCCAGTAAAAGACCTAACTGAGAAGAATACTTTGCTTGCCCACATTTAATCTATAACAACCTAAGTTGCATGGGTATGAATATATATGGGTTCTTGGGATAATTTTGTTTTCACCTGTAATGCGTAAAATGTTTAATCATGTGAAGGATATGGAATACATGCTGTATTTTATTGTTTGTTTTGTATCATTGTAATCATTCCCTTGAAAAATGATGTAACCACACTGTAATTTTATATTGCCTGAAAAACTTTGTTGGGGTATATAAGCTATAGAAAAAAAAAAGTATACAGCAGAAAGAACACAAGAATAGAGAATAAAGAAGGAATCCATCAAGAGAGCACATATCTTTTCCACCTTTCCCCTCTCAGATAGAAAAGGAAAGGTGCATGCTACTCTATGGATTCCCCTTTGAGCCCTGTGCTGCTGGAGGCTGCCCCCCACCCCAGGCAGAAATAGATACATCATCTCAGAGGAGCACAAGAAGGGACTAAATGCTCTTGGGGTAAGCAATGGAAATCTGAATTGGCCCTGATTGAGGCTTGTAAACCTGGCCATTTGGGAGGCAGGATAAGACAGGAAGGTTGCCAATTAAGAATCTACTTGGTTAACAAAGTGAGTTCAAGACCAGGCTAAGCAATTTACAGAGACCTGATCTCAGAATAAAAAGTCAAGAGAAGACCATGGATGCAGCTCATTAGCAGATGTTTGACTGTGATGTATTGGCCCTAGATTCCATCCTTAGTGCTGGTAGAAGAGAGGAAATAAAAAGATGGCCAGGAAGGATGGGGGAAATATGACTTTCAGTTGACTTCAGTTGTAAAGGTAACTGTTTTGTACACATCTGACAATATTGGGGTAAATACTTTTAATATTACAACATACTATTAATATATATTTTATTTTGTTATATTTTATATATCTTTGAGTGAATGTGTGTATGTGCACACATGTGCATGCACGTGTGAGTGCATTGTGTATATATGTGTGTACATGTGTGTATCAGTGTTTGTGGAAGCCAGATGTTGATATTAAATGTTTTATTCTATTGCTGCCCACATTATTTTTTTTTGAGACATGGTCTCTCTCTGAACCTGCAGCTCACGTATTTGTCTAGACTTGCTGGTCAGTGAGTCCCCAGAGCCTATCTTTGCTTTCCTGGAACAGTGTTTCAGGCAGGATCCATGGCACCCAGCTTTTTATACCACTGCTAGGGATTGAAACTCAGGCCTTCATACTTGCATAGCAACCACTGGACCTGCCGAGCCATCTCCCCAGCACAAACGCATGCATATTATCTGTTCACACATAGGTAACTGAAGCAATGTGTCTATGTTTAGAAACAAAGTATACTAGCTGTAATGTACTCTGATACTTTATATTCTGTATTAATTCACTTCATTTTTAAAAGTAACAAAGAATCAATTAAAATGGGAAACATATATAAACAAAAATTTCAAAATAGAAGGTGTACAAATCAACCATGTGCACATGTAAAGAGAACTGTAGAGAAATGGAAATAAATAACATGATGGAACATCATTAACACATGTGAGAACATCTAAGAAGTTAAAACATTTACAATGCTAAGTGTTGAAGAAAGTGCAAAGAAATTCATTGCAGATGAAATCTAAAATGATGTCATTACTAAGGAAAATAGTTGAGCAAATTTTTATTAAAGTGAAATATATGCTTACATACAATAAGGTCTAAAAATCATAAGATTTGCTCAAGAAAAGATGACACAGAGATTTGCCCACAAATATTCATGGTAGTTTCACTCCTATTCATCTCATCAAGGTGGAAGCAACCATCCTCTGCTGTAGTGATATTTCATTTGTATTTTAATAAATGAAGTTTGTCTGAAGTTCAGAGAATGAAACAGCTGCACTGATCAGCCTTACAGACCAGGCAATGGTGACACACATCTTTAATTGCAGTACCCATACTAGTTTGCCATAGAAACTGGGAGGTAGTGGTGCACACCTTTAATCCTAGCCCTAGAGAGAAATATAAGACAGGAGGAGACAGCTCTCAGACACATTCTGAGATTCCTGGAGGCAGGATTGCCATTTCGGACTGAGGTAGAGGTAAAAGTCAGTGACTGGCTGTTTTGCTTTTCCAGCCTTCAGGTTAAACCCCAATTTCTGTCTCTGGGTTTTTATTAATCATGCTACACTCTGCCCATCATCTATAGGTGAATAGATAAGCAAATTATGACCTATCCCAAGAAGGGAGTACTACATAGTGACAGAAAGGGAACTACTTGCTGTGGGACAATGGTCTGTACCCTGTCACTTATATTTTAAATAAACACTGATTGGACAGTAGCCAGGCAGGAAGTATAGGCAGGGCTATCAGGCAGGAAGTAGAGGAGGAGCAACGAGAATTCTGGGAAGAGGGAAGTTTCAGTCTGTATTCATGATCCAGCCTCAGAGGAGGCAAGATATGACTGCCTCACGGAAAAAGATACCAAGCCACATGGCTAACTAGGACAAGAACTATGGGCTAATGTAAGTAATAAAAATTAGTTAATAAGAAGGCTGAACTAATGGGCCAATCTGTTTATAACTAATGTAGACCTCTCTGTGATTTCTTTGGAACTTAACGACTGAAGGACTGGATGGGACAGAAACCTGGGTCAACAACTATTCCTATTCACATGAACAAACCTCATAAATGTTCTACTAAGTGAAGGAAGTCAAATGCAATTAGTATATATGACGTTATTTATGCAAAATTGTTTATAAGTGAAATCTATAGTGTCTGGGACCTGGAAAGTAGAATTGACAACCACAAAAATTGGCCCAAGGATATTTCTTGGGGTAATGAAAATATATTCTTTGGGTTACAGTGATGATTACATGGGCATCTAGGTTTGTCAAAGATTCTGCAGCCATAGACTGAGTAAATTATGTTTGACTCCACCAACAGGAAATGCCTTAGCACTGAAAAAAAAACAAATATTATCATTCAAATTATTCTGACTCAAAATTAAAGCTTAATCTAGAACCCAAAGTATTAATGAAATAACCCAATAAGCTGCCATGTTACCATTACCAAGTTAAACTCAGTGTGACAATTAGACATGAGACCTGATAATCATTCTAATTTTCTCAGGCTTTTGAAGTCTGTCTTCATCCTTAATTATCTGAAGATTAGCAAAGTGCTTCACTGGAAATCTATTTATGGTTGGAGAGGCCTTGGACCCAAAGAAAGGCTCACATTCTGGTGCTATGTCTTTTGCAGCTGGGGAAATGAAATTTAGAATCTGAGAGTACAAGGCCAGGAGGAAGGGCTAAGTCCTGCTTGCATCTGCATCCACATCCCCCTGGCATTACACTTAGAACACCAAATCCTCCCCTCTTGACTTTGGGTTTCAATTTCTAATGTGATTAGGACATATTTGGTACATTGTAGTTGCTTTAAAAACAAATAAAAACATTTAGTTCTGTTGCTGCCATTCCAACCCACAGATCTATATTTCACAGGGTCTAAAAGATCAAATGGAAGTCACCCAAAAAAGGCAGCTTTAAAAAAAGATGTCCTCTGCTTGAGCATTTTCATTTTATTTCCTTACAAGAGTTGAATGTGCTTTCCTCAACAGATTTGCCTAGTTAATCAAAAAGAAGAAACCACCCAGGAAGGGAATCTGTGACCTCTTTGTCAAGGGAAGCCAGATTATTCAATGCCAAGGAAGGCTATTTTTACTTCCATCTGATGAGCTGTGAGGTTTGTTTTAAAGGTTAACAGAAGAAAGCAAAAGGAACAGCCATTTAGCAGACAGGACTTCAATCCTCTCCCCCAAGGGCCTCAGCCTGACCCTGCCCCTCAGGTTAGCTTGGATGGTTAGAGCTTAGTTACAGATTGGGGGCGAGAGACCCATTCTATTTCTAGGGAAGTCACAGAAGATGCTTTGAAATATTTTGCATGCACTCAACTCTCTGTTGACACCCATGGCCACAGCCTGGGGCCAGAAGATGTAGGAGGACCATCCCTAACTTATGCTCCTGCTAGAGATGCAAGCCAGTAGGATCCTAGGAACAGCAGGGGAAAGGAAGAGGCTGCAATTTTTTACTTTAACCTTACCTCAGAGCCAAACCTCAGGAGGTAAGAAAGACAACATAATTAAAGTTAACAGGATAGCATTACCATAAGCTGTACAATCTTGACCAGACCATCTCTCTTGTTATTGTTGTGTTGCTGAGCAGAGTCATGGTGACACCATGACCAAGGCAGTTTATAAAAGAAAACATTTAGTTGTGGGCTTGCTTACAGCTTAAGAGTGTGGGCCCGTGACTATCATGGCAGGGAGCATAGCAGCAGGCAAGCAGGCATGGTTCTGAGCAATAACTGAGAGTTTACATCCTGATGCATAAGCAGCCTGCAAATAGAGAGTCTGGGTCTGGAATGGGCTTTTGAAACCTCAAAGTCCATCCCCAATGACACCCCTCCTCCAACAGGGCCATGCTTCCTAAATAGTTCCACTAACTGGAAACCAAACATTTAAATATGTGGGTCTATGAGGGCCATTCTCATTCAAGCCACCACACCATCCTATATGATGCCAATTCCTTCAAATGATCAGATGATTCCAAGTAATTCTTCACATGTGTGTGCACGAGCATGCATGCACATGGGCACATACTTGGTTTTTATTTCTCTGGAGAACCTGACTAATGCAAGTTCTGGGCCAATTTAAGTGGCATTTGACAATTATGATACACTAGGAAAGTGCTGATTGGCACAAGTGTAGCCTCCTGTATTGCAGATCTAAGGGGAAAGGTAACTTGGCGGTCTGGATCCAAGGAATACCACAGAGTCATGCTGCACAACAGACCTCATGCAAAATATTTATTGAGAAAGACACACAAGGATGGCTTCTCTGCATGGGCAAGAAACAGAGGAGAACTGTAACATGAAGGAGCGGCTTGTTGGGATTTCTGTCCTGCCCAGTTCCCACAGCCGGCAAGTCCCAAAGAAAATCACACAGAGGTCTACATAAGTTATAAACAGAATGGCCCATTAGCTCAGGCTTCATATTAGCTCTTATAACGTATATTAACCCATTATCCTTATCTATGTTAGCCACATGGCTCAGTACCTTTTTCAGTGGGGCAGGTCACATCCTGCTTCTTCAGTGGTCTGGGCAGGACTGGGGAAAGAGCTTCCTTCTTCGCAGAATTCTCCTGTTCTTCTTGCCCCACCTTCACTTCCTGTATGGTTGTCCCACCTATACTTCCTGCCTGGCCAATCAGCGTTTATTTAAAACATGACTGACAGAATACAGACAATTCTCCTGCACCAGAGAACGGACAGGCAACAAGCTTATATAGGGTTTCTTGGGGGAGAAGTTTTCCAGGTAGAGACTTCCATGGGTGGGGATTGGTGGGATTTCAAGTTCTGAGCTTGGGGCAAGACCATGAATTGGTGGGATTTCAAACTCAGGGATTGGTGGTTTTCATAGGTTTTCAAGTCCAAACGGTGATCTTGAACTTTTTACTCTATATCCTGGGTGTGACAACAGGGGCAGTCACAGAATCCTAGACTCACACTGGCTCTGTGTCTGTGTTCTGCAAGGCACTATCTTGAAAATGTCCTTGATTTTTTTTTCTTGTGTTTCATGATGGAGCACATGCAGGGCCAGAGATGTATGTGTGACACATGAGTTCACTGGCCTTGCCACCCTGCTTACAAGAGTGGTGATTTTAAGTCAGCTCGGGGCAGAAAGCAGATGGTCATCTCCTGCAGACAGGGGCAAGAAGAATGGAGAAAGGCAATGAAAGAGATCACAGGGGTCACAGATTACAAGGAAGGCATAAAAATACGAGTGGTAAGGGATGCTTAAAATGTACACTCATTACCTTAGCTGTGTGCGCATCAAGACCTTTCAAATTACATGCTCTCGGTACATGCAACTGCTTGTTTTATATACCTATAAAGCTTCCTTAAATGCTGTCTGAGGATTCCTTGACTATTTTATCTACTCTGTGTGCGTTTAATAATTCCGAAATAAAAAGTTGAAAGGAAACAGCTCTATGAGCCTCCTGAAACTGGAGATGGCTGGTATGAAACATGGTGTGGGCTCACCTCCCCTGCTGGGAAAAGCCACGGTGATTTCCATGTGTCTGCTTGCTGTAACCTGGCCTGTGCTGCTAGATTTGCAGCAGCATGCTGCATTTGCTCAAATTGAATCTGACCTCTCTTCTAGTCCCCTCCACTCTCCATGCTACCTGAATTGGGACAGTCACCAAACTGTCACTGTTGGCAGCAAGATTGCCACACAGATTCTGACCCTGAGAACCAACAGGTGCAGAGAAAAGTGAAGTAAAATATGTATTTGGTCCTTCAATCAATTCCAGGCTCCCTCTCAGGTGGCTGTGGCTGACTCATCTCCCTGAATGGCAATCAGAACTGATTTTTCATCCCAACATCCCACGCCCAAGTTAGCTAATATCCAACCTTGGGCAAGTCACCTCCCTCTTAGTCCTCAATTCCCTTTCTGCATCATGGGAGGGGAGCGCGTTGTCTACCCAAGGTCTCTTCCAGGTTGATATTTACAACCTTTGTGCTTGTCTTTTCTACCTCCTCAAAGAATAATAAATTGCAGGTGAGACTCATCAAGAATCCTGCAATATGGGTGCCAGGCTGTGTTTGGGGGGCACCAAGCTGTGTCTGGGGGCACACCAGGATGTATCTGGTGGGGGTTAGGAGGACAGCTCAGATGAATGGGTTTCATCTGAGCTATCATGTCAAGTTCATGTTACATAAGGTTAAAATACATCTTGATCGACTGGTTTGTACACTTGGTACTTCTCAAGCAAATAGGAAAAGTTCCAGAAGTGGCAGTGGTTTTCTGGAACCTAAATATTTGAAGCACAACTAGGCAGTACAAGGAGATGAAACTCAGGAC
Source organism: Ondatra zibethicus (assembly GCA_004026605.1). NCBI lineage: Eukaryota > Metazoa > Chordata > Mammalia > Rodentia > Cricetidae > Ondatra > Ondatra zibethicus. The sequence continues at coordinate 14,094 of PVIU01012593.1, read as the reverse complement.
CATCACAACATCAATACTGTTTTTTACCCTGACTTCTTACTCATGTTCCTACATTCCCTTTGACCTACATCTCTCTCTCTTTCTCTCTCTTTCTCTCTCTCTCTCTCTCTCTCTCTCTCTCACACACACACACACACACACACACACACACACACACACACACACACCTTCCTTCAAACTCCTATGCTTCAGTGGCATAGTATAAGCAATAGTTTAACATGTTGTCCCAGTCCACCATCAGAACCCTTACCTACCTGTCCTAGATCCCTAGGAGAGGACTTCTGTGAGGTCAGCTTAAGTTCTACCAGAGAGGGAGGCAACTGGTCCAAAGCCCTGCTCTTTGATGTAGGGCAAAGGATCTATCTTCCTTTCTTTTCTGTCACTCCAACAAAGGCAACGTAAGACAGAAAAGCTTTGCTTTGGCTTACAGTTGAGAGGGATACGTGCCATCATGGCAGGGAAGGCATGGCAGCAAATACAGGAGGCCTGCTTGTCACGCTGCCTCAGCAGTCTGGAAGTAGAGAGAAAACCTCAGAGTTCATCCCCTGTGACAAACCTCCTCCACAAAGTCCCCATGCCCTAAAGGTCACATAGCCTTCCCAAACAGGGGCACCAGCTTTTGTTGTTGTTGTTGTTGTTGTTGTTGTTTTAGAGAGATGGCATGAAAAAGATCACATTCATGTTGTTCAGGAAGGTAACTAAAATGCACAGGGATGGTGAAAGTTTCTTTAATAATGTGAGGACAGGAGCCATAAGGTCTCAGATTTCTCCTGCTTGTAGAGAAAGAGCCGGCTGTGACAGGAGTGAGTCTGGAGTTCTGTCTATTCCATTTACAGAATATGTTTGTTCAGAGCCTTCTCTTTATGCTCAGGTTGGGGCCAAAGCAACCAGACTCTTGTGCCAGGAAGGATACAGGTTGTGATGACCCCAACAATGAATCATGAAAAAGGAACAACTGTCTCTGATGGGTTGTTGTCCAAAGATTATTATAATGATGCCCTCATCTCATTCTTCCCTTATGCCATAACCTTGCCATACCTCCAGTGAATGGTAGAATCTATGTCGCTTTTGCTTGGATGTTGGCAGAACCCTGTTGGTTGGCTTTCACAACCAACAGAGCAGAGATGCTTGCAGCTTTTGAAGTTAGACCATACAAACACCTTCGCATCCACCATGTTCGCATAGGCTGTTTACTTTTAGGTCCTAGCCACTGTGCCTCAAGAAAGCTGGACCAGACCACATGGAGAGGCCACATTAAAATGTCCAAGATAAGAGCCCAGCTGTGGTTCCAGCCAATGGCTAGAATCAAGTGACAGATACAAGACATGTACCTGTCATGTACCTGACATGTACCACCAGCATGCCTGACATGTACCCTTACCATACCTGACATGTATCCCCACCATGCCTAACATATACCCCCATCATGGAAACATGCACCCCCACTATGCCTGACATGTATCACTATGCCTGACAAGTACCCCCACCATCCCATGCACCCCCACCATGCCCACATACACTACCACCATGCCTGTCATATACCCTTGCCATGCCCTGTACCCCCACTATGGTGACATGTGCCACCTTCATACCTGACACGTACCCCCACCATACCTTGCATGGACCACCACTGTAACATGAGGGCCAGGCTGCTTGGGGTTTATGTCCCGCCTGGTCCCCCCAGCCATTTAGTCCCAGAGAAAATCACACAGAGGTCTCCAGAAGATTATAAACTGATTGGCCCATTAGCTCAGGCTTCTTATTAGCTCTTGTAGCTTATATTAACCCATTATCCTTATCTATGTTAGCCACATGGCTCAGTACCTTTTTCAGTGGGGCAGGCCACATCCTGGTTCTTCGGTGGTCTGGGCAGGAGTTCTGAGAGAGCTTCCTGCTTTCCAGAATTCTCCTATTCTCCTTGCTCTGCCTCTACTTCCTGTCTGGTTGTCCCACCTATACATCCTGGCTAATGGCCACTCGGCATTTATTTAAATCATGATTGACAGAATACAGACAATTCTCCTGCACCACACTACCATGCCAATGTGTACCCCCCACCATACCTGACACGCACAACCACCATGACTGACATACCCACCACCACGCTTGGCATGTGCAACCACCATCCCTGACGTGTACCACCACTATGCCTGTCATGTACCCCCACCATGCCTGACATGTTTACATGGGCTCTGGAGATAGAACTCCGGTCCTCATGCTTGTAAAGTGAGCTCTCTGCTGACTGGGATTTCGCCTCAGCCCGATTGCTTTCCCCTAGGTGACCCACTGAATTTATTTAGGCTTCCTTGTTAGTGGCTACATCACTGAAGAACACGTATGTCAACCTCAGCCACTGCCTACAGATCCTGATGAAGAGTGGGACCCCCCCCGCTCCATGACAGAATGCTAACACAGTGTTTTATCCCTCCTTATTATTCTAACAAGGAAGGTTTTCACTGTGTGATAGGTACAAGAGCTACAGGGAAACTGAAATACAAGGTAACCTCAGAGTTCAAAGCTCAGCGTATCAGAGGCACTCACAAAGTACTCTTTTCCTTTCCTGCTTTCTTTAACTTCCTTTTCCTATCCCTGATTATTCTGCTGTGTGCTTTGAGTCCCTTTGAGTCCCTATTCCTCTGGCTGACCCCTTCTGTGATTTGAGGATGCAATCCCTTCAGATGGGGAAATGACAGAGCATGTACATAGTATTTCTAGAAAGCCAACCCATCCCCTCCTTTCACATTGCTCCTCTATTGCCTTCACCTGCTCCTCATGCACAGAGTAGATCCAGCCACCCAGTCTCTTGTTTAGTCTCAGCCCCTCCGAGCAGTAGCTGATGGACAAGTGAGTGTCTCATGGATAGAGAGAGAATGGTGCCCAAACTTCTCTAGTTCTTTTCTTCCCAGCATTCCAAACTTAACAGCCCAACAGTGTAACTAAATCTTGAGCCCAACTCAGGAAAGGCTTCTGATCTACCTGCTTGTGGTGTACAAGAACTTGTTTCCAGCCCCCTTCCCTCTCCTCTAACAACCCCCACTTGCTGCCTACTTCACTTCCTACCCCATCTCAGAAGCAGATTAATGAACAAACTGTCGCTCTGAGTAATGCAGACCTTGAACACATCTGAGCCATTTATTCTGAATACTTCTTCTATCTAACCTTGAGCTCTCAGGTGCATGGCATGATAGATAGTTGGACATGAGTTTTGATCTGATTTTTTTTTCATTTTATCGTCCACTGATATATTTAGAAAGATTTATAATGGGAAAGAATTGTAACCTAGTTACTGTTCATCTAGGTAGTCACTGGTAAGTGTTTTGGCCTTCGAATTGATACAGTCCCCAATATTACTTCCTTTTCCTCTGGCCTGACTACCATGAACACATTCACTTGATTTTCAAGAATCAAATACTTTAAACCCCTCTTTTTTATGCAGATACTATTTCTTCAACTTCACTCAAAGTCAAAGTTATCAAATTTTGATAATGTATGGTAACTATGTAGTCCTAAAAATGGCTGCTATGATAATTAATTTTGTAAATTGATTGGGTTAAGGAATGCTTAGGCTCATATCTGGGTGTGTAATGACGGAATCATGGGCCCCCTGACATAATCAATGGGTGAGTAATACAGTAGGATTTATATTGTGCTAACATTGGTAGAAGGGAGTGAAAGAAGGTGGACCCAGTTGAACAAAGAAGGCAGTGGGGTGGGGGTTCTTGGAACCTGTTTCTGCCTATTTCACTCACCTCTCCCCTTCTCTGTAACAGGAGGAGTGGGCTGTTGTCATCCCAGCTGCCCAGCTATCTTACACCTGAAATAATCACACAGAAACTGTATTCATTTAAACACTGCCTGGCCCATTAGTTCTAACTTCTTATTGGCTAATTCTTACATTTTAATTTAACCCATTTCTGTTAATCTGTGTATTGCCATGTGACTGTGGCTTACCAGCAAGATTCTAACCAGGGTCTGTCTTAGGCAGGAAATCCATGGCGTCTGCCACTCTATCCTTCTTCCCAGCATTCAGTTCTGTCTACTCTACCTACCTAAGTTCTGTCCTATCAACTAGGCCAAAGCAGTTTCTTTATTCAACCAATGAAAGCAACACATAAACAGAAGGACCTCCTACACCACTTCTCCCTCCTCCTCACCCTCATCTGTCCATCATGAGATGAAATGTTTCCTTAATACATGCTTCTCCTTCTATAATGTTCCACACAAGTACATAGAATAGAAAGCAGAAGCCAAAATCCTTTCTGTTGGACCCTTGATTGCAGTGATTCAAAAAGTAGCTAATACATCCACTAACAATGTCCATGTCTTTCTATACTCTTCCTGGGCCTGGATGGTGTTAGGAATGTTTTGATCTATACATTACAGGAAAAGCAGTATTCTTGGAGTTCAGGGGTCAGATCCAATGCTTATAGGTAGCTCTGCTTCTTCTCCAACTCTTCTGTGAAAGGTCTAAGCCACATGGATGAGACAGCCAAGATTGACACTAAAGAGATGAGCTACCTCCATCTCTCTAGCCCAGTGAATTACAAAAATGTAGCCCTTGATTGTGTTACAAGGAGTAGGGACACATCCGACAGAATCCAATAATCTGTAGACTCATAAGAGAATACAATGGTAGTGGTTTCAAAGCACTATTTTGAGGCATTGTCTTATACAATAATAAACAAACAGCAAATCTTAGAAATTCCCACTTAAAAACTAAAATGGAGATGTGGGAGATGGAGACTCATAGTTTACGGGTGAGAGAAAATTCATATGGTTACTATAGTAAGTAGTTTGGAAGCACTTATTCTTATTTCAAATGTGCATGCCCTGTAATTCAGCAATTTTACTTCCAAGTGCCTAATCTAAGATATCAACCATACATGTTCCAAGGAACAGAGACAAATAGACTTATCTCAGATGTTTTAAGAAAAAAAGATTATCTATCAATAAAGGAATGTTCATGTACCTAATATAGAATATTTCTTACCTGCTAAAAGAATATGATATATTTACTGAACCTGATAGAAGAAAAAGTGGGAAATAATCTTGAGCACATTGGCACAGGAGGCAACTTCCTGAACAGAACACCAATAGCACAGGCACTAAGTTTGACAGTTAATAAATGGGACCCCATGAAATTGAAAAGTTTCTATGAGGCAAAGGGCACCATTAATAAAATCTACAAGGATGACCCCAACTTAGACTTCTAGGAATAGCAGATACATAACCTGATCTGGCCATCTCCTGTGACCAGATTAGTGCCTAGCCCAATAGTCATCAAAGAGAAGAATTGTAGGAGCCAAAGGGGTCAAGGATACCACAAGAAAACCCACAGAATCAACTAACCAGGGGTTACAGAGACTGACCCAACAACCAGAGAGCCTGCACGGGACTGCCTTAGGCCCTCTACATATATGAGACAGTTGCGTAGCTTGGTTTCTTGTGAGACTCCTAACAATGGGAACAGGGGCTGTCTCCAGATCTTTTACAGGCCTTTGGGAACCTACTCCTCATACTGGGTTGCCTTGCCGAACCTTAATACATGGGGTGGTGCTTAGTCTTACTGCAACTTGATATGCCTTATTTTGTTGATATGCATGGGAGGGGGAGAGCTGCCCTTTACTAAACAGAAATGGAGGAAGAGTGGATTGGACAGTGAGAACAGAGGGGGTAGGAGAAGGGACTGGGAGGAGAGGAGGGAGGGGAAACTGTGGCCAGGATAACCTCTAGTATTAAAACAATTAATTTTAAAAATAAAAATAAAATAATAGTATAAAAAAGAATAAGGTATATTCTAGTTTCATTCTGTTGCTGTGATCAAACCCTTAGACCACTTTGGGGAGGTGATGGTTTGTTTGGCTTACATTCGCAAGTTACAATCATTGAGAGAAATAAGGGCAAAGTCTTGGGGACAGGAACAATGAAAGAACTCTGCTTGCTGCCTAGCTCACCGCTATTACTTCTAGCTTGAGATCATCTTTTGGAGGAATGGAGTTTACCACAGTGGAATGGCCTTCCTACATCAATTACTAATCAAGACAACCTACAGACAATATGATCAGGATACTCCTCCAATTGAAACTGCTTTCTCACATGACTCTAGGCTATTTCAAGTTGACAGCCAAAGCTAACAGGGACAGTGTAGCTGTAGGACCCTACATAGAACACATCTCCCATATATTACTGAGTGAGAATAATAAAAAGTGATACCACAATATGTAGAATAAGAATACTAATATCAAACATACATGTAACAATGTGTGTAAATAGATCCTATACTATATAATTGCTTATATATCTGAATGTATTGACAGTCTGAAGACGTTAACTGCATTTATACTCATGATAGAATTGGATATATTGCAATAAGTAACTCTGAAATATTGACCATTTAGCATGAGCGTCTATTTTGTCCTCTTAGAAAATGTGATAGGGGTCAATGGCTTTCTTATGTGGTTCCCCTCCAGAGCAGCTTGGCGATCCGGTTTGTCTCCATCGCAGAGTTACACAATGTGGCACTTGTGGCCTTTAGCCTGCTCACACCTGGGAGAAGAACTGTGGAGCAGGCCCATTAGCTTTTAACTAACATAGCCTAGGCACGGCAACACATCATTATTGCTCCCCGTGAACTGGCTGGAATGATTCACAAGGTGAGTCCCAACCTACTGCAGTCTTGTTTTGAGACATTTACATAATTTTAATTATTTCCCATCACCATAGATAATACTACACCGTGTCTGCATGTGATAAGTCGAAAATCTCCTAATCCATTATCTCACTTTAAGCTCACAACAATCGTGTGTGAAAGGCACGCTAGCTGCGAGCCTCACCATTGAACAAAGAGAAGAAATTACAGCATAGAGACTCTTGACCAGAATTTTGTGCCTATCAAACAGCTGAGATTCAAGTGAACTCCGTGGTGCTTAGGTCTGGTTCCCTTGGGACAAAACTGCCAGTTACCTTCCTTCCCCACACACAACGTGTCTTTTGAGCTAGCCTCAGTATGAGAGGATGAAAGGAGTTTAGCCAGAGAATAGATAAGGGCTTTTAGGACATGAAAGAAATAACTGTTGCAAGAATCTGGGTCAGAGTGATTTTGAAAAAAAAAAAATGTTTGCTTCCGTGTCTGTCTCCTTGGCTAGAATACGGTGTTCTAAACACAATGGGCCGTATTCCCCACCCCCTCTGCAATCCCACTCTCGGCCACAGGACCTAGCCATGAGCACCAGACAAGTATTTATTGGATGGCTACATGCATGGACAAATGGATGGAGACAAAGATATGCTTTCTAGATCTGGACTGATAAAAATCATTGCTTTTTTTTTTTTAGCCTTGACTACATCTAGACCCATTCTACTCAAACTTACTTTCTGAAGCAGCCAATATCAGAATTGCCAAGAACTGAAAACACACAAAGAACCTCAGGCCTCACTTAAGACATACTAAATTAAAGACATTTATTTTTGTAAGATCTCAAGATGGCCCATTAGGATTTTTAAGTCTGGGTAAATACAGATGCACTGTCCGGAATCATCTCTTCTAATTGTACAGACAGAGCAGCCCTGTAGATCACTGACAGTCTCCAAGATGCCCGAAGACTTGGGTAGAAACCAGCCTTGAATCATGGTCCTACCCGCAAGGGGATCTGATGCTTGTCTGTGTCAGAGCCTCTTTTCAGCATCAAAGGAACACAACAAATTGAGTCTGTTTAAATTGGATGCATTTAGTGTCTGTGTGTGGGTAGGATGGCAAGATGGGATCTTTAATGACAAAAGGAATACATTAGTAAACCTGTGGAAATTTTAGGAGCTACAGGATCAGAAGCAGCATCCCAGTGCCACATATAAATCTTCTTTTTCATGTCCTAGTGACACCTCCCATCTTCCAAGGTTGCTCCAGTTTCCCATCATTTCATAATGCCATGCAGGGCACAACAGGGCACAAAAACCCCTGGAATGTATACCACGCCCCGAAACTAGTACTGATACTAAGAACTAATACTGATACTTCTCCAACATTTTCAGAGAGGTAATTTCCTTTAACTCCTATATAAATGCAGGCTGGAAATATTCACATATCACAGGCAAAGAAATCTAAGTCCAAAAAAATGTTATTAACTTGTCTAAGTCACTTTGGAGATTCAGAATCTTAGCATCTAGAAGTCCAAGGTGGCCGGACATGAACCGTCTTAAACTGGCTCAAGTGGCCAATACACATTATGGGCTGCAGTATCCACTTTTTCCAGCAGCGGGAGGATGATGCAATGGGGGCAGAGGTCAGCTGGCTCTAGTGTCTGGGCCCATTTGAAAATACTGACAGAAGTTATCCTAGACAAGCCCAGTTCTGAATCTCCTGCCCACTCCCCAGTCACACACGCAGCTCCAGGGTCCTGGAAGTTTACCTCTCCAAAGATAGCTCTTCCTCCAGCCACGGGGAGGTGGATGCTGCACAGCAGCAACCACGTGACTGCAGACACCAAAGCATCACCACGTGCGTGGCATTGCCAGAACAGGGCACAAAACTGCTGGGAAACTAGGAGTCTCTACTGGCGTCCCGTGAGTCTAGCTGCAAGGCTTTCACAGTACTGGATGGATCCCTTACAGCCCAGCACCTGGATAGGTGGAGGCAAGAGATGTTCCTGAATAAAAAGACACGGAAATCAAGCTGCTTTGTTCCTCCAAGTGGACAATTACTGCTTAAATCAAAGGCTAGAAGAGGCTTAGCTTTGTAAGATTTGTCAAAGTCAAGGAACCAATGATATAAGAGGGTCAAGCCATGGCTGGTATGGTGCCAGGAATTAGCACCTGGATCTAATGCATTCCTTTCTGGATTGTGAGGTTATCTTTGATGTGTTTAAACCCTGTTAGTTGCTTCCTCTTTTTAAACATTGGGACTATTTTCCTCCATGTTCTCTTCCAGTCGCATGGCTATGACAATGCTTACTCACATGACACAGGCCTGAAAACCCCTATTTCCAGTTCTGATCTCACTTCCTCTGATCTCACACAACATGTATATTGGGCAGCTCACTCAACTTTTCTACTGTACATGTGTGTGTGCCAAGCATGTGCAGGTGCTGATGGAGGACAGAAGGTGTTGGATCCTCAGAAGCTGGAGTTACAGGTATCTGGGAGCTGCCCAATAGAGGGTACTTGGAACTGAACTCGGTACTCTAGAAGAGCAGCAAGCGCTCTTAACCATGGAGCCATCTCTCCGGCCTTTCCTTGACATTTTTACTTGGATTTTAACAGACATCTCCACCTTGATTTGTGTAATTTGAACATGAACTCCATCTAATCTTCTACCTAAACTTGTTGCACCTTCATCTTTCTGTAGTTCGATAAACATGCAACCCTTTGCTCGAGTCAAAGCAACCAATAACATGTAATGCTCTTTTTCTTTAACGCCTCACATCCTACCTACTAGAATGTTAAAATGTGCCATATCTATCTACATGCCATTCTCACTGCTGCGCCTCCTGAGTCAACCTTTGTTTCCTCTCTTGGGACCCATTTCCTAACACCCAGGTTGATCTTTAGAATCATGCATCAGGCCATGCCACGACTCTAGTCCAAACTATTTGAAAATTTGCCAAAGTGCTTGGAACAAATCCAAATGTGGAGTTGTGGCCCATAAGTCTTGGCTGAGCCAGTCCCTGCCTGCCTGTTTAACTTTATCTTCTATCATGCTTCCTTTCTCTGATTCAAACAAAGAGATCCTTTCCTGGGTATCTAGAATATGCCACCCTGATTCCACAGTCGGGCTTTGTTCCTGCCTTGCAAATGCCATCTAAGTACATGAACACACCTGGGTTCCAATAAAGATTTATTTACAAAAACAGATCATCAGCTGAACTGGACCCATGGCCCGTGGTTTGCCAGCCTGTCATCTAGATGAGCACTTGGCTATAGGGAGTGGTCAGTAAATATTTGTTGAGTGTGTAAAAGAATGACAGGACAGAACAGTAATGGGAGGAAGCACTGAATACAATGAAGGAAAAAAAACAAATATCAGCAGAGTGTCTCTTATTCACATCTAGCAATAGATGATTATTAGCAGAGTTTTATTGCCTCTTTAAAACAACTAAAAGCTAGTGTTTCAGTCACTCTGAAAATTATCAAAGACCTGAAAACATGCTGTGTACTAAAATCAGATGGGTCAGCTAGACCCTACAGCATCGGAGTATTCTTGAGAGCCAAGCGAAAGACCCCTTTCTGTGCTTGGATCAGAAAGGGTCTGAGTATTCAAAGGGCGGCATGTTTCGTCTCAGGATAAGCAAATGATGCACTTGTTACAGCAGCATAAAAGGCTCATTGAGGGAAAGATATTATCTCTCGGCTACCTAACTCGGAGTGGAGAAGTACCATGGTCTCCCCTTTAAGAGTCAGTCTCGCTGGACCAGCCAATCACCTGGCCAAGCGCCTGCTGCTCAGAAAGCTGAGGGCCACTTTATACCATGCTGTAAGAGGTAATAATTGTTATCCGTTTAATGAGGTAACATACTTTTCTTTCTCAGAATTCGTCCCCTACCACAGTCCCTACAAACCACCATGAGGTTCTGAGTCGGTCTGCCTTTCTGATTGTAGCGTTTCCTTTTTCTTCTCCTTTGTCTCTGTCATTTGGACATTGGCCAGAGCCAGAGTGTGCTTTCTCTGGTAATTTGGGCTTCCATAACTTCTTCTCTAGAGCGTCCCTCCTCCCCACCATTTAACTGCCTATTTGAGGTGCAGCTTGCCTCTGTGCCAGCTTAATTCAAAGGACACGGTTTTCCTCCTCCTCATCTTCACCCTCTGCCTCCTCCTGGAGCTGCTGAGATTTACAGCTAGGGTCTCTAATTAAATGGTTCTTGAGCTTCCTTTTGAATCTGTTCTTAAATTCTTTATTAATGAGACTAAGAATCCCTAAAGAGGACTCCAATCTCCCCTTTAGCCAGTGAAATTCGGACAAGACTCCCAAAAATAGTGGCAACACACTGTTTCTAAAAGACTTTGGGGGCTTGCCCACTGTCAATGCTTTCCTCTGATTCTACCGCCCTTTCAATTACATTCTTAGTAGTCCCCACCAAGTTATCCTTTATAAATGATTTTTTAATAAAACCTGTGTTTAGAATATGATAATATATTATGGCCCTTGCAAAATATGGAATTACTCAATTATCAAAAAAAATAAAAATAAATTGTAGAGACAGTAGGAGATTGGGGTTTATGGGAAAGAAAAGCCCAGTTTTAAATGTGGTAAATCCCAAAGTTCTGGATAAGGGGCAGGATAGGGACCGCCTCCGAGGGTAATTGTCCATCCTGGCCCACCTAAGAGTAACAACATTTACAAGATTCCCCTCTATAAGCCACATTAATTGACTGAGTCATTGTTGCCAGGCTCACTGTTGTGCCCCATCAGCTCACAGAGAGAAGAATTTAGGATGAGTTCTCCAGGAACATAGTTATATACTTGCTACCTGTTGAGACTGCATGAGGCTCCGAACTCCAGGCACCTCAAGGGTTAAGAAGACATTTGTGGTCACCTGGCCACCACTTAGGGAGAAAAAATTCAAGGAGGAGGGGACTGTTGAGTTAAAGGCAAATGATCTCAATAAAATCTCTTGGGAGCCCATTGTATACAGAGGTGGGGGTACACTCCTACCCACTAGCTGGGGAAGAAGACACAATCTGTAATGGGAATCTTCTCCTCTCTGGACTATGGGTGATTTTGGAGTTTTACACACACACACACACACACACACACAGAGAGAGAGAGAGAGAGAGAGAGAGAGAGAGAGAGAGAGAAGCAAAGCAAGTTTCCCGCATGCTTTTTGAATTATGATTTTATGATTTCTGGGGGGAAAAATGGGTAAAGATCACAAACGTTCCTGTTACAAAGCTCTAGTCTTCTGGAAGTCTCTGAGTTCATATCAAATCACATTTCAGTAACTGTAAAAACTCAGGCTATCTTTTTGACTAAATTGATGATGAGCACCATCTACTGGGCATTACCCAAACTCTGTTTTAGGGATATTTCCATGAAGTTTGCAAAGAAATTCAGGGTCCCGGTTACACAATGGTCCTTTAGTATATTTAAGGAATATTCTGGAAATCTGGCAGCATCTTGGGTTCATCTAAAATTACTGTCTTAATTTTTCTTATAGAGTTAAAGGCTTCTGGGGAAACAGGTGGAGAATGAAGGCCCAGAGAGCAGCTTTATTAAATGGCTACAATTCAAGGGTAGCAATCTTACAGGCTGAGGCGTTTCTATGCAATCTCTCCTGTTCGTCCACTGTTTTCAACTGGCTGGACGCAAGGTCCAGTCCCTAGGGGGCAATTCTCAATAGATGGTAATTCCAGAATCCTCATTTATTGTTTTGTAAAAGAGACTTATAGTTCCTCCTAAAATAATGTCCTCTGCATTAATTTATCCTCTAGTGACAATACGAAAGATATTAAGTCTGAATTAATTCCTCACTATGGTCATCATCACCTGGCTAAAACAATTAATATGCATTTGTCGGGGGAGGGACACCAGTGTAGGTGGTCTTTCAAAGTTGACCGCATTTCACTCTGGTTGTAATCTCTGACTGAAAATGCCATAGCTCTATGATGTAAACAAAATGTCTGTTTCTGGGTTTCCTTACCTCAGAGCTAAGCATATCCTTCCTGCCTGTGAGGTGTGGAGGGTTTTGCACAGTCACTCCTGTCTTGCTCATGAATCCTTTATGACACTATTAGTCTCTGGGGTGATGTCTAAAGTCAAAAGAAAATCTGACTCACACAGAAGACTGTTCATAAGAAACAATAGCAACAGAAGTATCCTTCTGAGGGAGGATGGAATGTTTTGCAGCGAGTAGGACAGCAATACAGTGCAAAGAGCCTGTTTGAATTCCACCGTGCTCAGTTGCTAGAGGCACAACTTTGCACAGACCTACATCTTAGAATCTTCATTTCTTATTCTGTAAAATGGGATAGTATTGCCTCACCATATGATATGTAAGGTCTTGTTTGAGTTGTCTGATGTATACTGAGCATAAATCACTCTGTATCTTGTTCTCTTCTTTATAAGCCTTTTGTGAACAGGTGTTAGAGGCCCGCCCAGGATGTCTCATTGGAACTCTGAGGTTACCTTTGCTATTTCACTCCAGGAAGATCTGCAGCAGGACTACTGAGTCAGTTCTTAAAGCATGCACAAACTCTCTGAAAACTAGTATCTTCGCCCAAGAAAACAACCACTTCAATGTAGGAGTCTAGCAATAAACAGGAAGGCTTATAATCAATCACATTTTTGCATGTTTTTAAGGTATACAACCACATTCATCAAGGGACTTGCCTAAACAACCAGATGCTATCCTAACAAATCAACTCACCTGATCCTCCTGCAGCATGTATTCTAATTGGTCTTAATAATAAAAACACAGAGCTAGATATTAGTGGGTGAAAGCTGAAAGATCAGAGAAGCAGAGCAGCCAGTCACTAGTTCTTACCTCTACAAAAGTCCTCAGACAGAATGGGGTACCCTGGTCTCTACAAGTCCTCAAGTTGAATGTCTGAGCTCCCATCTCCTCCCAACTTATATTCCTCTCTCTCTGCCCAGCCATACCCCTTTCTGTCTCCACCTCCCCCGTATTGGGATTAAAGGCATGTGACTCCCAAATACTGGGATTAAAGGTGTGAGCCACTACTGCCTAGCTCTGTTTCTCTTTGCGATTGGATCAATCTAGTGTGGCCTTGAATTTACAGGGGTCCATCTGCCTCCTGAGCAGTGGGATTAAAGGTGTGTGTCACTACTGCTTGACATCTATGGCTAACTAGTGGCTAGCTCCGCACTCTGATCTTCAGGCAAGCTTTATTTGTGAGATCCCAAACAAAATATCACCGCACCTTCCCAAAGTTAAAGGAGAAAGGTTTGTTTCCACCAATTGTTTCCCTTCTCTTTACTCATAAATCATAACTCCAGAGAACATTGATTTAAAGGTTTAAATCAGTAAACTCCCAAAGTCTACCTAGCATATAGGAAACATTTGCAAATAGCCTTAGCTTTTCTGTTTGTTTGGGGTTTTTTGTTTGTTGGTTGGTTTTTTTTTTTTTTTTTTTTTTTTTGTTTTT
>PVIU01012592.1:0-59339 GCA_004026605.1 Ondatra zibethicus | reverse complement strand
CTATTGCTAGAACTTCAAGCACTATATTAAAGAGATATGGGGAGAGTGGACAGCCCTGTCTTGTTCCTGATTTTAGTGGAATCGCTTTGAGTTTCTCTCCATTTAATTTGATGGTAGCTGTCAGCTTGCTGTATATTGCTTTTATTATATTTAGATATGAACCTTGTATCCCTAATCTCTCCAAGACCTTTATCATAAAAGGGTGTTGAATTTTGTCAAATGCTTTTTCAGCATCTAATGAAATGATCATGTGTTTTTTTTCAGTTTATTTATATGATGGATTACATTGATAGATTTCCATATGTTGAACCAGCCCTGCATCTCTGGGATGAAGCCTACTTGATCATAATGGATGATTTTTTTGATGTGTTCTTGGATTTGGTTTGCCAGTATTTTATTGAGAATTTTTGCATCGATGTTCATGAGTGAGATTGGTCTGTAATTCTCTTTCATGGTTGCGTCTTTGTGTGGTTTCGGTATCAGGGTAACTGTAGCTTCATAAAAAGAGTTTGGCAATGACCCTTCTGTTTCTATTATGTGAAACACCTTAAGGAGTATAGGTATTAGCTCTTCTTGGAAGTTTTGGTAGAATTCTGCATTAAAACCATCTGTTCCTGGGCTTTTTTTGGTTGGGAGGTTTTTGATGACAGCTTCTATTTCCTCGCGACTTATAGGTCTATTTAAATTGTTCACTTGGTCTTGATTTAATTTCAGTATATGGTATTTATCTAAAAAACTGTCCATTTCTTTTACATTTTCCAATTTTGTGGCATACAGCCTTTTGTAGTAAGACCTAATGATTCTCTGAATTTCCTCAGTGTCTGTTGTTATGTCCCCCTTTTCATTCCTGATCTTGTTAATATGAGTGTTCTCTCTCCGCCTTTTGATTAGTTTAGATAGGGGTTTGTCAATCTTGTTGATTTTCTCAAGGAACCAGTTCTTTGTTTCATTGATTCTTTTGATTGTTTTCTGTGTCTCTATTTTGTTGATTTCAGCCCTCAGTTTGACTATTTCCAGTCTTCTACTTCTCCTGGGTGAGTCTGCTTCTTTTTTTTCTAGAGCTTTTAGGTGTGCTGTTAAGTCACTAATGTGTGCTTTCTCCGTTTTCTTTATGTGGGCACTAAGTGCTATGAACTTTCTTCTTAGCACTACTTTCATAGTGTCCCATAGGTTGGGGTATGTTGTGTCTTTATTTTCATTGAATTCAAGGAAGACTTTAATTTCTTTCTTTATTTCTTCCTTGACCCAGGAGTGGTTCAGTAGTTGACTGTTCAGTTTCCATGAGTTTGTAGGCTTTCTGGGGGTGGAGTCGTTTTTAAATTCTAACTTTACTCCATGATGATCCGATAAGACACAGGTGGTTACTCCAATTTCTTTGTATCTGTGGATGTTTGCTTTGTTACTGAGTATGTGATCAATTTTCAAAAAGGTTCCATGAGATGCTGAGAAGGTATATTCACTCCTGTTTGGGTGGAATGTTCTATAGATGTCTATTAAGTCCATTTGATTCATTACATCTGTTATTTCTCTTATTTCTCTGTTAAGTTTCTGTCTGGTTGACCTGTCCATTGGTGAGAGAGGAGTGTTGAAATATCCTACTATTAGTGTGTGGGGTTTGATGTGTACTTTGAGTTCTTGTAAAGTTTTCTTTACATATGTGGATGCTTTTATATTAGGGGCATATATATTCAGGATTGAGACTTTATCCTGATGGATTATTCCATTTAAGAGTATAAAATGTCCATCTCCATCTCTTCTGATTGATTTTAGTTTGAAGTCGATTTTGTTCGATATTAGTATAGACACACCCACTTGTTTCTTAGGGCCATTTGATTGAAAAACCATTTCCCAACCCTTTACTCTGAGATAATGTCTGTCTTTGTGGTTGAGGTGTGTTTCTTGTTAACAACAGAATATTGGATCCTGTTTTCGTATCCATTCTCTTAACCTGTGCCTTTTTATAGGTGAATTGAGTCCATTGATATTAAGAGATATTAATGACCAGAGGTTATTAACTGTGGTTATTTTTTTAGGGTTGTAGAGTTTGTGTGTTTCCCTTCTTTGAGTTGTGCCAGTGGAGGGCTGTTAGATGTCTGTGTTATTATGGGTGTTTGCTTCCTTCAGTTGTGGTTTTCCTTCTAGTACTTTCTGTAAGGCTGGGTTTGTGGCTATGTATTGCTTAAATTTGTTTTTATCCTGAAATACCTTGTTTTCTCCATCGATGGTGAATGAAAGCTTTGCTGGGTATAGTAGTCTGGGCTTGCATCCATGGTCTCTTAGTGTCTGCATCACATCTATCCAAGACCTTCTGGCTTTCATTGTTTCCATAGAGAAGTCAGGTGTAATTCTGATAGGTCTACCTTTATATGTTACTTGGCCTTTTTCCTTTGCAGCTCTTAGCATTCTTTCTTTATTATGTATGTTTTGTGTTTTGATTATTATATGGCAAGAGGATGTCTTTTTTTGATCCAGTCTATTTGGTGTTCTGTATGCTTCTTGTACCTTCATAGGCATATCCAGCTTTAGGTTGGGAAAGTTTTCTTCTATAATTTTGTTGAATATATTTTCTGGGCCTTTGAGCTGTGCTTTTTCTCCTTCTTCTACCCCTATTATTCTTAGGTTTGGTCTTTTTATGGTGTCCCAGATTTCCTGGGTGTTTTGTGTTAAGAATTTGTTGGATTTGTTGTTTTCTTTGATCAATGAGTTTATTTTCTCTATAGTATCTTCAGCGTCTGAGATTCTTTCTTCTATCTCTCGTAGTCTGTTGGTTATACTTGTCTCTGCAGTTCCTGTTCGTTTACCCAGATTTTCCATCTCCAGCCTTCCCTCGGTTTGTGTTTTCTTCATTGCCTCCATTTCAGTTTTTAAGTCTTGAACTGTTTCCATTACCTGTTTGATTGCTTTTTCTTGGTTTTCTAGGGTATCTTTGAGGAATTTATTCATTTCTTCTAAATTTTTGTTAGTTTTCTCATCCCTTTCTTTAAAGGAGTTTTTCACATCTTCTTTAAAGGTCTCCATCACTTTCATAAAGTTACGTTTAAAGTAGATTTCTTCTACTTCTTCTGGGCTAGGTTGCTCAAGTTTTCCTGTTGAGTACTCGTTGGTTTCTGGTGTTATCATGTTGCTTTTCAGGTTGTTGGAGGAATTCTTGGATTGGTGCCTGCCCATCTCTTCCTTTGATTGCAGTCAGGGGAGTCTCAGCGGGTTGGGACCTCCCAGGATGGCTTGTACACACTCACCCCTATGGGTAGCTGATCTCAGTGCAGGAAGAGGAAGTCTCGTCTGGACTTCCGATCCATCTGGACCTCCGATCTCAGCACAGGAAGAGAGAGTTCTGGTGTTCCAAGGCCCCACAGAGGAAATGGCAAACTTGCGGGGTGTGTGTGTGTGTAGGGTTGTGTGGAACAAAGAGGCCCGCGGGAACCTTACTGCCAGGCGCCCACAACCTTACCAGTCTGCACCTCCAATCTCAGCACAGGAAGAGATAGTCCTCAAGAGTAAACTTTATACATGGGCTAGAGGAACATGTGGGCTACAAGGATGCGAACGGAGCACATGACTATATTCATCCAATGATTGGCTGGAATGCTAGCTTTTTGACCAATTCCTTATTTGCACTGTAAAAAAGGCAATCATAAGAACATAAGGGAATTATTGAGCAAAAGAGACATTGTTGGTTTGGTACTGAAAAATATAGTCTATATATTTTTCATAAGAACAGGCATAAGAATAGACAGGAGGACCAATGGAACCGAATAGAAGACCCAGATATCAATCCACACATCTTCGAACACCCGATCCTTGATAAAGAAACAAAAAATATCAAATGGAAAAAAGAAAGCATATTTATCAAATGGTGCTGGCATAACTGGATATCAACATGTAGAAAAATGAAAATAGACCCATATCTATCACCATGCACAAAACTCAAGTCCAAATGGATCAAAGACCTCAATATAAAGCCAGCCACACTGAACCTTCTAGAAGAGAAAGTGGGAAGTACGCTTGAACGCATTGGCACAGGGAACCACTTCCTAAATAGAACCCTAGCAGCACAGACACTGAGAGATAATAAATGGGACCTCCTGAAACTGAAAAGCTTCTGTAAAGCAAAGGACACGGTCAACAAGACAAAACGATAGCCTACAGAATGGGAAAAGATCTTCACTAACCCCACATTAGATAGAGGGCTGGTCTTCAAAATATACAAAGAACTCAAGAAATTGGACGTCAAAAGATCACATAATCCAATAAGAAAAATGGAGTACAGACCTAAACAGAGAACTCTCAACAGAGGAATCTAAAATGGCTGAAAGACACTTAAGGAAATGTGCAACATCCTTAGTCATCAGAGAAATGCAAATCAAAACAACTCTGAGATTCCCTCTTACACCTGTAAGAATGGCCAAGATCAAAAACACTGACGACAACTTATGCTGGAGAGGTTGTGGGGAAAAGGGAACACTTCTGCATTACCGGTGGGAATGCAAGCTGGTCCAACCCCTTTGGATGTCAGTGTTGTGATTTCTCAGAAAATTAGGAAACAACCTTCCTCAAGACCCAGTAATACCACTTTTGGGTATATATCCAAAGGATGCTCAATCGTGCCACAAGGACATGTGCTCAACTATGTTCATGGAAGCTTTGTTTGTCATTGCCAGAACCTGGAAACAACCTAAATGTCCCTTGATTGAAGAATGGATAAGAAAAATGTGGTACATTTACACAATGGAGTTCTACACAGCAGAAAAAAATAATGACAGCTTGAATTTTGCAGGAAAATGGATGGAGCTAGAAAGCATTATTTTGAGTGAGGTAACCCAGACCCAGAAAGACAATTATCACATGTACTCACTCATAGGTGGTTTTTAAACATAAAGCAAAGAAAGCCAGTCTACAAACCACAATTCCAGAGAACTTAGACAACAATGCGGACACTAAGAGAGACTTACATAGATATAATCTACATGGGAAATAGAAAGTAGTAAAAGACAAGATCTCCTGCGTAAATTGGGAGCATGGGGACCTTGGGGAGGTTTGAAGAGGGGAGGGGAGAAGCGGGGAGGGGAGCAGAGAAAAATGTAGAGCTCAATAAATATCAATAAAAATTTTATGTAAAAAAAAAAGAAAAAAGAAAAATATAGTCATCTATTATACTCCAACTCCCCTGTCTTTTCTCATGCTATAATTTAAGCCCATAATTTAAGCCCAACAATGGAAGATCGAACATCTAGGTTAATATAAGTTGTATTATTTCAATTATTTTACTATATGCATATATACAGTGAAGAAAATTATTCTCAAAGTCTTATGTGGCCACAAGAGAAATGTACTAGGAATTATAGCTATGATTAAGAAAGGAACAAACTAGGAGCTACTTTTGTAGTCCTAGACTAATCCTGACCACAAGATGGTGCTCCAGCCCTACAGCACAGCTTAAGGTGTCACAAACCTAGTGGGGAAGGCTGTCTTCCCCGTAGGAAAGAAAGGATGTATGCGCATATGGCATAGAATTCTGTGTTGTGACTTTTCCAGGCCCCACACAGCTTTACAATTCTATGAGAACATCTGCCCGAGTTACTCCACTTCCTGTGTCTCCCCAAAATTCTACTGAGGAATTTGATGGATGCATATTTCACTTCTGATGCCAAGATAGGAGTGCTTGGTTTTTCATTCCATTTTCAGCACAGACACTGAAAATTAAAAAAAAAAAAATTTAAAGATTTTTCTTAAAACCATTTATTACTTCTTGAACAACCACTCAAACATCCTGCAGCTGGCGGTGTGCCAGCTAGGCCTACATTCCAATGCCCACTGCTTCCAGTCCCTTTCACAGGTAGCCTGTACCATCGTTCCAATCCTCAGTTTGTAAAGGCCTACAACCCTTGTAGTTGAAAGCCTAAGGATCTATGGCTCTTGGCTTTGGGTATGCACGTTGAGTCCATGGCTCTCAGCAGAATACTGAGGACAGCTTGATTTAATCTCATCTTGCAAACTAAGGTCACCCACGCCCTGCCACCAGTAGAAAATTTATGCAATCAAAATCTTCAGGCCAGGTGTGGGAGTATATGGTTGTCATAGCACCTAGAAGGTAGAAACAGGAGGATCCGAGTTCAAGGCCAGCTTTGGCAATACAAGTTGGAGGTCTGCCTACTTTGGAAGACCCCAACTTCCTCCCCACTCCTTACCTCTCCCTTGAAAAATCTTAATCACAATCCACAAACCAGGTGTGGTGAATGGAATCACAGTACTCAGAATGAGAAAGGTGGAGGCTGGACGATCACAAGTTTAAGGCCAGCCTGGGCTGGGTAGTGGGACCCTATTTCAAAACAACAAAACAAGTTAAACGACTCATAGCCATAGGCACATACTTTTGAAAAAGAAATGCTCAATTGATGGTGCTTGCATTCCCACTGATAGATGTATATTCGGTGGCCTGTCATTCACTAAGAGTGCAAAACTAATGACTTAAGAAAAATGTTCTTGGAGGAAAAATAATCGAGAAAACTAAAAACCATAAATTTACCATCCCTGCCATTGACAAAAGAACTGCATGACTTGACTATTCAGAGGAACTTTATTTTTTTTCTTTTTGTTTTTTTTGTTTTTTTTTTGTTTTGTTTTTTTTTCGAGACAGGGTTTCTCTGCAGCTTTGGAGCCAGTCCTGGAACTAGCTCTTGTAGACCAGGCTGGTCTCGAACTTACAGAGATTCGCTTGCCTCTGCCTCCCGAGTGCTGGGATTAAAGGCGTGTGCCACCACCACCTGGCTCCAGAGGAACTTTCTGCCAGGTTTGTGGTACATTCAAATTGCAAAGTAGTATAATGAGTTTAATCTATTCTGGTCCTTTCTGTGCAGAAGAGATGAGTCATTAGGTCATTTACAGATGGAGAAAGGTTGTTTCTAAACCTGAGATCAGCTTGCTAAATATGTTTCCTCTACACAAGCATCTTCACATCAAGGCAGCATGTCACTGAAGGCCTGGAAATATTTAACAGAGACCTACAGCTAATAAGACAAAGGTAGAGAATGCTCAGCTGACCAACTTGATAGAGATGTTCTCAGGGAGCCTGACAGGTGGTCACTAGGATTCAGTTCTTGACTGTAGGACAGATGTCAACATCCAGGAAGGGTTGTTTCTAAGCCGGCCACACCTTTTACCTTAGAACTGGGCTCACTGACTCCAGATAGAGGCTGAACTAAGTTTAAAAGTTTGCTTCTATTTGCTGAGTGATACTCAGTTCATTCCATTTGCAAACGTTTGTCAGCAGTGATCTTGGTATGATGGGAAACAGTGGTTTCTATCCTGCATGCTTCTCATTTAAACCACATCGGTATCTTCCCTCAAGACTCAAAAGAAAAGACAAAAGTAGTCTGAAAAATGCTGGAGGGGATGTGGATGGATGGGACTGCAAATTGGTCCAGCCACTCTGGAAATCAGTGTGGAGAATTCTCAAAAAGTTAAAAATAAATCTACTATATGACCTAGCTATACCATTTTTGAGCGTATGCCAAAGGACTCAACATCTTACTACACAGATAACTGCTCAGCCATGTTCATTCCTGCCCTGTTCACAGTAGCTAAGAAGTGAAGACAATGTCCTTCACCTGATGAACAGATAGTAAAAATGTGATCCATATATACTATGGATACTATGGATACCATTCAGCTGTAAAGAAAATGAACTCATGAACAGGTAACTGTATGCAAGTTGATGGAAATAGAAAATCATACTGAGTGGGGAAAACCAGGTCCAGGAAGACAAACGTTGCAGATTCTCTCATCTGAGGTTCTGACTTCAGAGCTCCAAGTCTTCCGATGTAAATATATAACCTGGAGTAACTGCAGGAATCAGGAAAGTAAAGTGAGACCATTGTGGGGGCAGGGTGGAGCAATAGAGAGGGGGAATGGCAGTATAGTAATCTAAAGGGGGAAATGGGAAAAATGGGGGGGTTAATTGGGGTTAGGATGAAGATGAATACAGAAGGAGGGGGTAAAATAATAGGATGCCTGAAAAGGTTATGAGGAATCATTGTTATATACCTAAATATACCTATAATACATGTAGGTCTACATTTTATATACACATACTTATTTATTCATTTATTTTTGAGACAGGGATTCTCTGTGTAGCTCTGGCTGTCCTGGAACTCTCTTGTAGACTAGGCTGGCCTTGAACTCAGAGAATCCCCTGCGTCTGCCTCCCAAGTGCTGGAATGAAAGGCCTGTACCACCATGCCCAGTTGTATATATAGTTTAAATGAAATGTTCCCATCCAGGCATACCTCAACAATAACCAACAACTCTCTAATTGGACTTAAGACTGACTCAAAAAGAGGCAAGTCATGCCTGGTACTACAAACCTAGTCAACTATGTAGAGTTAGTGAATTCAAGGATCACGGAGAACCTAAAACTGCCACTTTACTAAACCATCATACTCCCTAAACACACTCTAAATACTATCCTAATATCCACAGGGAAGTGTAGACCTCGCCCCTCATCAAGGAAGCTTCTTTATGCTGCAGAAGAAGCCCACTGCAGAAACTGACAGTGAAACAAAATGCAAGACTGTGAAACCCAGTCACAATTGCTCCATCTGCAGCACAACTCCTGCACCCAAGTCTCAAAGATCCCTGTGGAGGATGGAGCAGGTAGTTAAGAGCCAGAGGAACAGGAAGTTTGCTATGATTTTGTGTCTCTTAGAGATGTCAGAGAAATTACACCCAATGAAGACTCAACAACATGGCTACCTAAACATGACCTGAACAAAGAAGGAAGACACCAACAGACTGGCTAATGTAGGAGGAAAGCTCAACTCCAGACAAAGAACTATAGGCAAGTAAGGAATACTGAGGGTGGGAAGAAAGTCTTCCCCAATACCAAACAGTCAGTCCTGAAATACGCGTACAAGTAACATACAGACAGACCAAGCAGGTTGTATTTGCATATTTAGGAATACACAACAACAACACAGCCTTACAGAAAGCATTAGAAGGAAAACCCAAACCCAAGGAAGCTAACTGTACCCACAAAAACACAGCCATCTGATAACCCCCCACCAGCATAACCTAAAGAAGGGAAATACACAAACACTACTACTGAAAATAACTGGAATTAACAACCACGGGTCATTAATATCGCTTAATATCAATGGACTCAATTCACCTATAAAAAGACACAGGCTAAGAGAATGGATAAAAAAACAGGATCCAGCCTTCTGCTGTATATAAGAAACACACCTCAACAAACACTGAGGAAATTTAGAGAATCATTAGGTCGTACTACAAAAACCTGCCCTCCACAAAATTGGAAAATGTAAAAGAAATGAACAATTTTTTAGATAGATACCACATACCAAAATTAAATCAAGACCAGGTGAGCAATTTAAATAGACCTATGAACTACAAGGAAATAGAAGATGTCATCAAAAACCTCCCAACCAAAAAAATCCCAGGGCTGGATGGTTTTAGTGCTGAATTCTACCAGAACTTCCAAGAAAAGCTAATACCTATACTCCTCCACATAATAGAAACAGAAGGAACATTGCCAAACTCTCTTTATGAGACTACAGTTACCCTGATACCAAAACCACACAAAGACTCAACAAAGAAAGAGATTACAGACCAATCTCACTCATGAACATGGATGTAGAAATACTCAGTAAATACTGGCGAACTGAATACAAGAACACATAAAAAAAAAAATCATCCACCATGATGAAGTCGGCTTCATCCCAGAGATGCAGGGCTGGTTCAACATATGAAAATCTATCAGTGTAATACATCATATAAATAAACGCAAAGAAAAAAAACATAAGATCATTTCATTAGATGCTGAAAAAGCATTTAACAAAATCCAACACCCTTTCATGATAAAGGTCTTGGAGAGATCAGGAATACAAGGAACATTTCTAAATATAATAAAAGCAATATACAGCAAACCGACAGCTAACATCAAATTAAATGGAGAGAAACTCAAAGCAATTCCACTAAAATCAGGAACAAGACAAGGCTGTCCACTCTTTCCATATATATTCAATATAGTTCTTGAGGTCCTAGCTAGAGCAATAAGATGACAAAAGGAGATCAAGGGGATGCAAATTGGAAAGGAAGAAGTCAAACTGTTTTTATTACTTAAAAAAAAATACCAATCCAAGTTCCCACTCCCTCCCCTCCTCTGAGTCCCCTCCTTCTCCCTCCACAGACCCTTCTCCCACCCCTCCGACCCTATGGGAGTGCCATGCACCCTGCCCTGGTGGAAAGTTCAAGGCCCTCCCTACTACATCTAGGTTGAGCAAGGTTTACATCCAAAGCGAATAGGATCCCATGAAGCCAGTATATGCAAGTAGAGACACATCCCAGTGTCCCTATCAGTGGCCTCTCAGTCTGCCCCAGCTGTCAACCCCCTTCAGAGGGGCTTGGTTGTTCCCATGCTCGTTCACTTTCAGTCCAGTTGGAGTTGGTGAGCTCCCATTAGCTCAAGCAAACTGTCTCAGTAGATGACCCCCTCATGGTCTTGAATTCCTTACTCATACTTTCATTCCTTCCACCCTTCAACTGGATCTTGGGAGCTCAGTCCAGTGCTCCAATGTGGGTCATTGCCTCTGTTCCCATCTGTTGTTGGACGAAGGTTCTATGGTGATATTTAAGATAATCATCAGTCTGACTACAGGGTAAGGTCAGTTCAGACAATGTCTCCTCTATTGCTTAGGGTCTTAGCTGGGGTCATCCCTGTGGGTTCTTGGGCATTTTTCTAGAGCCAGGTTTCTTGCTAACTCCATAATGGCTCCCTCAATCAAGATATCTCTTTCCTTGCTCTCATATTTGTCCTTCCTCCATCTTAACCATCCCATTCCCTCAAGTTCTCCTCAACCCCCCTTATCCCCTTCCTTCTATCCCCCACCCCCTTGCTCCCAAATTTTTGTCTGATTAAAATTTCCAAGTGGGTCTATATATGTTTTTCTTTGGGTTCACCTTATTACTTAGTTTCTTTAGGATCCTGAACTATAGGCTCATTGCCCTTTGTTTATGACTAGTATCCACTTATGAGTAAGAACATACCATATTCGTTTTTTTGGGTCTGGGTTACCTCACTCAGGATAATGTTTTCTAATTCTGTCCATTTGCTTGCAAAATTCAAGATGTCATTATTTTTTACTGCTGAGTAGTACTCTAATGTGTAGATTTCCACACTTTCTTTATCCATTCTTCAGTTGAGGGGCATCTAGGTTGTTTTGAGATTCTGGCTATTTTAAATAATGCTGCTGTGAACATAGTTGAACAAATGCTCTTGTAGTATGATTGAGCATCTTCTGGCTATCCTAGGCCTTTTGTTTTTCCATATAAAGTTAGTTATTGTTCTCTCAAGGTCTATGAAGGATTTTGTTGGGATTTTGATGGGGATTGCATTGAATCTATAGATTGTCTTTGGTAGAATTGCCATTTTTACTATATTGATTCTACCAATCCAGGAGCATGGGAGCTCCTTCCATTTTCTGGTATCCTCTTCAATTTCTTTCTTTAAGGCCTTAAAGTTCTTGTCAAATAGGTCTTTCACTTCCTTGGTTAGTGTAACCCCAAGATACTTTATGCTATTTGTGGCTATCATGAAAGGTGATGTTTCTCTGATTTCCCTCTCTGCTTCTTTATCCTTTGTGTATAGGAAGGCTACTAATTTTTTTGAGTTGATCTTGTATCCTGCACATCACTGAAGGTATTTATCAGCTGTAGGAGTTCTCTGGTAGAGTTTTTGGGGTCAAATATATACACAAACTTTCGTTATTTGCAGATGATATGATAGTGCACATAAGTGAAAGACCTATTTTACAAGAACTTTAAGTCTTTGAAGAAAGACATTAAAGGAGATACCAGAAAATTAAAAAATCTCCCATGCTCTTGGATAGGTAGGATCAGCATAGTAAAAATGGCAATCCTACCAAAAGCAATCTATAGATTCAATGTAATCCCCATCAAAATCCCAACACAATTCTTCATAGACCTTGAAAGAATAATAATCAACTTCATATAAAAAAACCCAGGATAGCCAAAACAATCTTGTACAATAAAGGAACTTCTGAATGCATCACTTTCCCTTACATCAAGCTTTATTACAGAACTAGAGTAATGAAAACAACATGGTATTGGCATAAAAACAGAGAGGCTGATGAATGGAATCAAATTGAAGACTTGGATATTAATCCACACACCTATGAACACCTGATTTTTGACAAAGAAGCAAAAAAGATACAATGGAAAAAAGAAAGCATCCTCAACAAATGGTGTTGGCATAACTGGATGTCAACATGTAGAAGAATGAAAATAGATCCATATCTATCACCATGCATAAAACTCAAGTCCAAATGGATTAAAGATTTCAATATAAGTCTGACCACACTGAACCTATTAGAAGATAAAGTGGGAAGTTGTCTTCAATGCATGGGCACAGGATACCACTTCCTAAATATAACCCCAGTAGCACAGACACTGAGAGCAACAATAAATAAATAGGACATCCTGAAACTGAGAAGCTTCTGTAAATCAAAGGACACAGTCAATAAGACAAAAAGGCAGCCTACTGAATGGGAAAAAAATCTTCACCAACCCCACATCAGACAAAGGACTGATCTCCAAAATATATAAAGAACTCAAGAAATTAGACATTAAAATTCTAAATAACCCAATTAAAACTGGGGTACTGAACTAATCAGAGAATTCTCAACAGAAGAATTTCAAGTGGCCAAAAGATACTTAAGAAAATGTTCAACATCATTAGCCATCAGGGAAATGCACATCAAAATAACTCTGAGATACCATCTTACACCTGTCAGAATGACTAAGATAAAAAAAAAAACAATGATAACTTATGTGGAGAGGATGTGGAGCAAGGGGAACACTCATCCATTGCTGGTGGGAATGCAAACTTGTACAACCACTTTGGAAATCAGTATGGTGGTTTCTCAGACAATTGGGAATCAACCTACCTTAGGATCAGCCATACCACTCTTGGGCATATACCAAAAGATGCTCAACCATGCTACAAAAGCATTAGTTCAGCTATGTTCATAGCAGCATTATTTATAATAGCCAGAACCTGTAAACAACCTAGATGCCCCTCAACGGAAGAATGAATAAAGAAAATGTGGCACATTTACACATTAGAGTACTACTCAGCAGTAAAAATCAATGACATCTTGAATTTTGCATGCTAATGGATGGAATTAGAAGACCCTATTCTGAGTGATGTAACCCAGACCCCAAAAGATGAATACGGTATGTGCTCACTCATAAATGGATACTAGCTATAAACAAAGGACATTGAGCCTATAGTTCATGATCTTAGAGAAGCTAAGTAATAAGGTGAACACAAAGAAAAACATATGTAGACCCACCTGGAAATTGGAAACAGATAAGATCACCTGATAAAGTTGGGAGCATTGGGGTGGGGGGAGAATGGAGGGTAGAAGGGGAAGAGGATATCTTGATTGAGGGAGTCATTATGGGGTTAGCAAGGAACCTGGCTCTAGAGAAATTCTCAGGAATCCACAAGGATGACCCTGGCTAAGACCCTAATCAATAGAGGAGAGGGGACCCGATCTTGACTTGCCCTGTAGACAGACTGATGATTATCTTAAATATCACCATAGAACCTTAGTCCAACAACAGATGGAAACATGTAAGAGCCAGCTTGTTTGTCCCCGGCTGCTCAGCCCCAAAATAATCACATAGAAACCATATTATTTAAATCACTGCTTGACCCATTCACTCTAGCTTCTTATTGGTTAATTTAAATTAACCCATCTCCATTAATTTGTGCATCACCACAAGGTTGTGGCCTACCAGCAAAGTTTCATCACATCTGTCTCTGGCGGCTCCATGGTTTCTACTTAACTCCACCTTCTTCCTCCCAGCATTCAGTTTAGTTTTCCCCTGCCTTGCTCTGTTCTACCCTATCACGCCAAGCCAGTTTTCTTTATTTATTAATGGTATTCACAGCATACAGAGGGGAGACAAACATTGGAGCACTGGACTGGGCTCTCAAAGTCCAGCTGAAGAGAGGAAGGAGTGAGAATATGAGCAAAGAGGTCAATACCATGATGGGGACACCCACTGAAACAGTCTACCTGAGCTAATAGGAGCTCACCAACTCCAGCCAGACTGGGAAGGAACAAGCATAGGACTAAACTAGGCCCTCTGAATGTGGCTGACAGTTGAATTTCTGGGAAAGACTGAGGGGCCTCTGGCAGTGGCACCAGGATTTATCCCTATTGCATGTAGGGATCCTGTTCTCTTTGCATGTACACCTTGCATAGCCTACATATAGTAGGGAGGGTCTTGGACCTTCCACAAAGCAATGTGTCTATCTTCTCTGAAGATTGAATGGGGGTGGTGTGGGAAGGTGTGTGGAGGGAATGAGAAGGGGGAGGGATTGGGAACTTGGATTGGTATTTTTTAAAAATCTAATGAATTTAAAAAAAGAAGAAAAAGAGGCCATAAATTTGAAAGGGAACAAGGAGGTGGGTGGCATGTGGGAGGGTTTAAAGGGAGGAAAGGGAAGGAGGAAATGATGTAATTGTAACAGCAAAAATTTTTAAAATGCTTTTTAAAAAAGTACAGTAGGTTGGGAATCTCCAGAGACTGCTTGGTGGGCTGTAGCTCCAACTATTTGGAGAGTGCCTGCCTAGTGTGCACAAAGCCCTGGTACCACATAAATTGAGCATGGTGATGCATGGCTGTATTCCTAGCACATGTGGGACAGAGGCAATAGGGACAGGGTTCAGTTATCCTCAGCTGCATAGAGTTTGAGGTTACATGAGATCCTGTCTCAAAAAGAACAGCAGTGACTATCCACTCTGTGGCATTTTCAAGTAGATTCTCAGTAGGCAGAGGATACAATATTTGACCAGTCACAGGAAACTGAGGGCATTGCTCTCTTCTGTAGCTGAGCCAGATGTCATCTCTCCCAGAAGTCAGTGCTGGTGGGTCCTTGAAGGGAGTGTTGGGTGCTCTGTTGACTTGCTGAACCACTGCAGCTCTTCATGTGAAGCTCAGATGTCACCCAGTTCATTTTCAGAAACACAAAGTGACAGGCATAAAGGATACTCCCTTTTGTAAAATTCTGGGTGACTAGAATTTTTTTTTCCGGGTTACCTGTCATTATTTCCTTTATGGGGCAAACACTTGATAGGCCAGTAAGACAACAGAGCATATAGCATATTTGGAACAATGTCTTCTCTCATTTTCCTGTGTCTTAGGAAAAACTGAAAGTACCCATCTCATTAAGTGACAGAGAGAGATTTCACTAGTAGATGGCTCCATTTCCCCCTAGGTCTACCATTTTGTTACTTTAAGAAAATTGCAGCCTGCCTCCCCCTCAGACTCAGTGTGGCATCTAATCTATGGTAAATCATTCGCTCAACCATGTCTACAGAGTAAAAGTAGTCTCTCAAAGGCCTGTAATTTTCCTAGCAGTCTCTACATCTTACATTTATCCCAGTTTCCCTCCAGGAAAAAAGCTTTCAGAAAATTGATATTTTTGAAGACAAGGCCTGCAGACTGATTGGCTTAAATATATCACAAGATAAAAGGTTATGCATGAAAAAAGATGAGAGGAAGAGTTCCCTTCCGGCCCAGGGGATTGCAAACAGATTTGATTCCAAAATCAGCTAGGAACAGAATGTGGGTCCGGAGTGGAGGGACAGTAGAGATGGCAGAGTTGGGAAAACTAAGGGAGAAGAGGATAGCCATGATGCCATGACTATCTAAGTTCTGTGAATAACTGAACTTTGAAACTTTACCAGACACTTGGAAATTTAATGTATCCAGTCAAGTATGAACAACATATTCTTGGAGAATAGCCCATCTCTATATACACACTAGGACTATTCAAGCATCCAGCAAATTCTCTGGTCCTTTTTGGAAGGAGCTCTGCTAGGAGAGTTGGGACTCCAGGGACTATTTGGCTTTGACATCTTCTCTCTTGTACTCATCCCCATTTTGTTCTGCTTCTCTATTGCATAAATGTACTTGTGACATGGGATTCCCTTCTGTATGCTATGAATATGTTTTATCACCATTGGTTAATAAAGAAGCTGCTTTGGCCTATGGCAGGGCAGAATAAAGTAAGGCGGGCAAACTAAACTGAATGCTGGGAGAAAGAAGGCAGAGTATGGGAGACACGATGTCGCTGTCAAAGGAGAGAGACACCAGAACCTTACCCAGTAAGCCATAGCATCTGTGGTACACGGATGGATAGAAATGAGTTAAGATATAAGAGCTATGTGGGAATATGCCTAATCCATTGGCCAAGCAGTGTTGTAATTAATTTAGTTTCTGTGTGATTATTTGGGTCTGGGCAGCTGGAAAATGAAGGCACAGTCTCCGATTACATACTTGAAATAGGCAAGTACTTTTCTGTGCCAAGACTGTGTCTGTCCACCCCATGATTTGGGGAAAGGACTCCCCAGCAGTTGATATCTGGTAAACACTTGTGAGGTTTAAATGTCAACTGCCTGGAAGAAAAGATGGATGCCCATGAAGGTGGTAAAGTGCTGCCTCTGGGCTTGTCTCTGAGGGTGCTTCCGGAAGCGTGGCACTTGGGTCAGTTGACAAAGGAAGACCCACCTTCACCCAGGGTGGAAGGGCATCATCCCATCGATGGACAGTAAACTAGAATGACACAGGAAAGGCAACATTTCTTTTCTTCTGGAGGTAGGACTCCATCTCCTGATCAGACATTCTAGCCCCAGATTCTGAAGCCCTTGGCCTCTTACAGTTGAATCACGGTCCCTTCACTGCTCAGGCCTCAGATTGAGCATCTGTTATGTTGCCATCTTCTTTGGTTCTCCAGCTTATTGACGGTGGTACTGAAAGAGTCTTGGCCTCCGTAATCACAGGAGAGAATTCCTGTAACAAGCTGCCTCTCATGTGTCTTTACCTGTATCATACTAGTTCCTTCCCCAGAAAACTCCAAACTTAAGTAAACAGCAAGTAGATGAAGGCAATATATAATCTCAGTTCATTGCCACTGGCACTATTGTTTTAAGTAATTCAAAATATATTACTGACACAGGGCAGAATAAAACCCAGTAAGACTGGCTCTAATAGGCATTAATAACAAGGAACGTGTTTGCTAGAATGTATGTGGCTTGAGGGAACTATTCAAAATAGGTTTTTGGTATTTACTTCCTTTTCTTCTGTGGTTTCAAATACACGTAATTCAATAGCTGCAAACAACATAGTTTAGTTCACTTTACAAGTAACAATTACTGTATCTAACAAGGTCAAATACTGCTGAATATGACTGACATTTTGATGTAGCATAAATTGTGGAGCTTCTGGGCTTAAAATAGCAATAAATTCTTAAGTTTCACTAAGAAGTGCTTTAAATGGTCCCAAATTTTAAAAATTTCACTTGTTATTTGGGGTGTGCATGTAGAGGTCAGAACAACTTATAGGAGTCAGTTCTTCCACCATGTGGGTCCTGGGGATTGAACTTCAGTCCCTCAGGCTTGGCCACAAACACCTTTACCTGCTGACCCACCTTGCTGTTTCATTGTTTTCAACTTTTCTGATGACAGGGCATACAATTTTTCTAGAAAATCACTTTAAAATGCCCAGTAAATTTTAACACAAGTGTGATGTTTAAATTCAGTAGGAAAAATTATTCCTCTACGTGAAACAAAAACTGTCAATTCAAACAGCATCCCCTCCAGCCAGTCCCACCAAAACCAAAACATTTACTGTTGCTTAGATTTTTCAAAATAGAGAAATCTCCAGAAATTTCTTTTCTCTACTTGACGGGGTACTTGTCTATGGAGAATACTTAGCTACTGCTCAAGGGACTGCCGCTGAGGACCAGAGCTGGGATTCCTGTTAACAGTCACTGCTGGAGGAGTCCTGTAAACTGAGGCACACTGAGTCAAGGGATGACAACTGCTTGCCAGGTTGCAAGAAAAAGGACAGAAAAAGTCAGGGGCTTTGAAGCTCCCGCAAGCTTCAGTACAAAGGCTTACAGTGAGAGGTTGAGGGAAGGTGTTTGAAAAGGCTGTTTATTTTGATGTCATTTTTTCACACAGAAATGGCTTCTTTTAAATTTTTACTACTCGTAACACTTTATTTCTTACTTTGTACAAAATACAAAAATGCCAATCCAAAGAGTACGGACCAGTAGTGACAGGTGCGTGTCTTGACAGCAAATTGTGTCTAGCGAGACGTTAGTTTTCAAACTTTATTTTAGTGGATACATGCGTTATATAAAACAACCATAGCAACAACAACAAAAACAACACACGAAGAGGCTACAGCTTTCCCTAGTTCCACCCCTTACCACCTTCAAGCCTTTGGGTGGAAGTGGGAGGGGGGGATCAAAAAGGCAAATGATGTTTTTCCCATAAAAAGAACTATAAAATGTCTTTTTTTTTCTCCTGTCACACTGATTAAACTTCTCCTGGAAAGTCACACATATAAACAAAACGAAACAAAAGTCCTGAACTGGATAGACAGCAAATACTCAAGGGGGTGTTAATCTAGGTAACTGATCAGTAGTTTAAGGAACTCTTTTGGACGTCTTGAAGCCCCTCGTGTACATCTTCACAGCGGCATCCCAGCCATCCTGCCCTGTCTTCCAACACAGCCCTGACCAGAAACACTTGCGTCACTGAACCGTTGCTATGAACCAGTTTCAAAAAGAAAGCAGTGTACAAAAATATTTAACAGAACTATGGTAGATGTGGGGAAGGGAGTCTTCTTCAGAACAAAGTCATCTTTGCTTTGCGTGGC
Organism: Ondatra zibethicus; assembly: GCA_004026605.1. NCBI lineage: Eukaryota > Metazoa > Chordata > Mammalia > Rodentia > Cricetidae > Ondatra > Ondatra zibethicus. The sequence goes on along the minus strand of PVIU01012592.1, from coordinate 40,562 downwards.
TTTCTTCTGCCTATTCTTCAGGGCTTGTTTATCTGCCCCAGGAACAAGATGGCACCTAGAGGATTCAGAAGAGAAAATGCTGAACTCCTTCAAATGAATTCACGGGGCAAGATGGGAGGTGCTGCCTGCTGGGGCGGGAGGGCTCTTGGCCATCTGTGCCATGCTACAGAACTTTCTCCAAGGGCAGAAAGAGTCTCCACCTTCCCTGTGCGATATGGAACCCAGTGCTCAAATGTGGTGGCTGCACAGAGGGGAGTGTGGCTAAGAAGTTAGAAGTTTAATTACCATTTTAATGGAAGTTTAGGTTAAGAAGCCACAAGTAGTGAGAAGCTCCAGTGTTGGACTGATCGACTCTGACACACAAATGGGGACATGCAGAACAAAAAGGAACTACACCTTCTGATTAAAATAATAGCAAACAATAAAACCTATTAGCAACCACAGTATAAGGAATGACAACCAACTTTGGACATGCATATATGTGCACATATATCCATACAGCTGCCCCCCGCCACTATACATATACACACCACACACACGCAGAAGCTAAAGATCAGACCTCAGTTTAAGGAATGAACTGTGGGGCTAAGATCTATTGCATGGAAAATTCCCTCACATTATCTGAGTGGTCTTACAAAAGGTGAAGATGGAGTATGTTGCAAAAATTTAAGGTATTTTTAAAACTATGAAGGGTATGCCGAACCTTCTTATATGGTAAAAACCACCAAAAGTACAATCTAGGCAATATTTGAAAGGTCCCATCAAACTCTGTAACACAGACTTGATTTTTCTTCCTCTTTAAAGTCGGCAGTTACAGTATTCATAGTGTTGTGTACAGTGGACAGGAAGAAACAGATCAAGGGCCACCCTGATGGCCACTACAGTAGCCGGAGAGCACCTGTCTGATGACGGAAAGCCAGGGGTGAGACCGAAGAACCACTCACCTGTGGGATTATGTCGGATGAAAAACAGGAAAGGCCTGTCTACTATAAACCAGGGAGGCGATGACCTTGCAATTAGGATTGCAGCTATGGAAAGAAGCAGAGGCGTTAGCCAATCAGCAGTAGGTCAGTGACTACACTCCCAGATGCTGGTGTCTGAGGATACACTTGCTTTTCCTCCTAAGTTGGCAGGCTATAATGATCTCAACAGTAGCCATTTGTTGAACACTGGGCTGGACTTTTCACGGCTACTGTCTCCTTTATTTTGTAAAAGCCCCATCTTCACAATAAATATACTTAGTCCTCATAGACTTATGAGGACTGAATGGCATAAAACGCACTATTGCTCTCAGGACAGAGACCGCCGCCAAATGGGCATCCAGTGCCTATTTGCTGCTATTATAAGCTATTTTTATCCATACCATCTGCCATGCTAATAAAGCCTCTGGACCTCTTTAACCTTCCCACATCCTTTCTGAAGATCAAAGGCCAACTCGGAATGCCGAACTGTTGGTTCTGCGCCTTCTCCTTTGGTACATCATTTCGGTGCCCTGTGTGATTGCAACATAGACTGCTCATCTGTGCATGCTATGTTATACTACTGCTCAACTCATTATTGCAGGTACCTGCTTTAGAAAGCACTCTTTGTTATTCCTGCAATTCTGGGGATAAGCCCGGGACCACGTGACGGCTGAGCAAGTCATCTGCCAGTGAACTATACTCTAACCTGACAGAAAGCTTCTTTAGACACATAGATATTAGAACTGTCTGCTCTGCTGACCAATGGATGGTCCCATTCAACGAGACCATGAAGGTTGGTGTAACCACCAGTGTCTGGTACAATGGCTCAGTACTTTCCTCAAATTTCTGAATGACAGGAATGACTTGGGCTTGCTCTTAGAAAGTGAATACTCAAAAGTTATGCTGGGCAAAGTGCTTCACCCAGAATTACAAACAGACATCAGGCAGTACAGACTGAATTGTGTCTCCCTAAAATTCCTATGTTGGGGCACTAAGTTCCTAATATGGTTACACTTGGAGATAGACCCTTCACAGAAGCTATGAGGGACCCAGAAGGACCTAGAGGTGAGACTCTGACCCAACAGAACTGATGTCCTTATTAAGATGGGGAGGGGTACTGGGGATGTGGCAAGACCACATGAGCACACAAACCAAGGAGAAAGACCTCAAGATAAGCCAAGCCTGCTGCCACTCTGACCCTGGACTTCGGGCCTCAAGAACTGTGGGAAAATAAGTATCTGTTAAGTTCTCCAGCCTCCGGCATTGTTACAGAAGCCTGTGGTGACTGGAACCCTGGGTTTGGTTTAGTATGTCATAGTGGTCTTGAAATTCTTAGTACAATCTAGAACAATGAGTCTATATTTCCAGTCACAAAGGGCTCCTCTACAAATCACATAGCTGGCACTGACTGGAATATTCACTGGCAAAACTGAGAAATCACTTTGGTCAAATTTAAGATGTAGCAATCACCTAGAAAAGACAAGGGGTGTTTTAAAAATTTTAAGCCTCGCATTCTAGGTCTTTATGTTAAATGCCATTTTAAAGTGACAGGAAAAAAATGCAAGCATTTGTTTGGGATGTAATAAGAGGCTGACTCTATAGACTAAATAACTGTTTCATGGCTAGAAATAGTCAAGCATCCGGCCGGTTGCATGTGCAGTGAAATTACTCTGTGAGTTTACAGACTACGGCTCAGTCTCCTCATCCCATCGCACATGGATGACTGATGGCAGTGATGGTGCTGGTAGGGGATAGGTTTTCTCTCCTTATAAGCTACCAGATGTTCTACTGATCAAGGACGGATGCCCAGCAATCCTGTGCAGTCCTGTAAATAATGCCGATTCTTCGCATTGTCCTGGGAGACCAACCTGATGAGCTATGCTCCCATACTAGCTATTTTGTTTCAAACCAAAGATGGGCCTTTCCAGTCTGTAAAGCAGCCACATGTGTTTTAGCCTCCTGAGAGCAAGGACCAACATGCAACTGTGCTCGGGCTAAGTCCAAAGCGCCAAACCTTGGTTTGATAAATAAAGCTTTTTTGGAAGATAAAATGAGCCATACCCACTCAGCTGCAGATCTCTGGCTGCGTTCTCGATACATTTGCAGACTTGAGGACTTGTGCTAGTGACAGGGAGGCCCACAAGGAAGAACAACATGGCTATCTGGCTCTTTCCAGCGGAATGCCCACTCCCTTCCTAGATGAAATTCTTATACTAACATGATTTTTCTTTCCTCAGTGTTTGTGTTCAAACCCAAGGCCTTGAGTAACTTGGGCAAGTACTCTACCACTAAGCTATACCGCTGACATCAACATTGTTGTCATTGTCATCATCATCATCATCACCATCATCATCATCATCATGATGAAATACTTCATCTACCCATACTCATTGCTGTCTCCCAAAGGTCAGCTCCCCACTCCTACCTCCCCAGTGCTCAGCTGGAAACGAGGCTCCCTAGAAGTTTGCTAAGCTAACGAGTGAACTGGAGCATGTCTGCTTTCCTACTGGAAGTGGCCTTGCCATGTGACCCAGCACTTACTTGTCGCTGCTGAGGCTTTGGTTCCATCTTCACTGACTTCAATTTTTGCTTTTTGCAAGATGTGAGAGACATGAAGGCTTTCTGACCCTGTTCCCAGAAAAACACAAAATCAGCACTTGTTCGATGAGCACGCTATCTACAGCATCGGGAGTAACCTCAAAGTCATGGCAACTCTCAGTTAGTATAAAAAAAAGGGTCCGAAGTAACCTCTGACCTCCTATAGATTGAGGGTATTAGGTGGTTGTCACTTGTGGTGGATTTCAATTTCTGCTAAATGATTTGTAATTGTTACTTCTTGGAGGGATTCCCGGACCCCAAGTGTTTTAGCACCTTTAATCATTTCAACTCAGGCCATTACTCATTTTAAGAATGAAAAGAATAGAGATTTGTGAAATGCCATTTTTTCCTGAAGAAAGACAAGGGCATTGTTCAATTACAAACTGTCCATCTTAGGAAGGATTGCAGATGGGGAAACTGAGGCTCACAGGTTAAGGAATCTGTACCTAGTCATGTGGTCAGTTAGCTGCAGGGAAGTGCTGGCTTTCCTAGCCCATTGCCATTACCATTACCAGCCCATTACCATTACCATTACCATTACCATTACCATTACCATTACCATTACCATTACCAGCCCATTGCCATCCACCAGCACAGTAATTTGAGAAAGGAAGTCCTGGGAAGGGCCAGGCACAGAACTGCAGTTGTGTCTTGGGGACCCTCCAGTGAGGGTCCTCATTTCCTTCTCACCAGAGCCCAAGCAACAAATAATTCCCAGTGGGTGGTACTGTCCAGAAGGACACCAACTCCAGTCAGCATGAACCTGATGGGATATGGGTCTGGATGAAGGCAGCAAAGGGATTTTTTTTTTCTTGGCTGCGGGGAGGTCTCCTGGGTTTGCATTGTCTGCCCAAACACCCAGCTCTAATATGGCTAGCTGTGACTAGATGCATGTTTAGGTGACTTAGGTCACCTACAAGGTTCAAGAGAACAGTGTAAGGAGATCAGGGCCCCTGGTCCTCCTTCTTGGCATTCAGACTCTAACAGATGACCCTGAACAAGAAGTGTTTCTCAAACTTTATTAGGCCAAAGGATGCCATTGAAATAAAGGTTGTGATTCAGGAGGTCTGGATCAGACCCAAAATATGCATTTCTAACACAGTCCCAGGTGATGCTAATGTTCTTGGCAGAGGACCAGGAATAAAAGGGAGTGAGAAGTTCAATGCAGCAGAGAGAGAGAGAGACAGAGAGAGAGACAGAGACAGAGACAGACAGACAGACAGACAGACAGACACTGTGTGTGTGCTTTCAAGCCAAAGGGAAAAGTTTGCATTAGAAAATAAAGAGCAACTAAGTCCTAATTAAGAGACAAACTCTGGGGTTTCTGGGGTTACAAATATTGCTCAGCAGTTGAAAACATGGGCCTGGGTTCAAGTCCCAGCATCAAGGAAGGGGAGAAAAAGCCAAGTTTTTTGGGTAACAGGCAATAATACATGTAGAAGTCCTTAATCTCGTGGTCGCTCGGGTCTCACATGAAATGCAGCAGTAAATGATGAATGCTGATTGAAAGGTTTACAGTCAACAGCATCCTTTGGCAATGCATCAAATTAAAACTTGCACAGGTTTAGGGCAACACACTCCTGATTTTGATTTTTCTTTTTGAGCAAATAAAGACCTGTAACATTCTCTTGAAGTTTAAGTAAGTTTTAAACACAACATACTTGTGATTTTTGCAAAATTTGCCTTCAATGGCTCAAACATCTCAGTGATGCCAAGAGCTTTCAGTGGCTCCTTCAGATCCGTTTGTGCCACAGCTGTGAACCTACATGAAAACAGAAAAGGTGGGGGAGAATCAAAACACTCTAAATGATTCAAACATGACAAAATCAGTGCATATTTACAAACAGATGTTCTAAGGAAGACTTAGAACATCACTCCGAACAGCAGCCTGACTTCTTAACCTAATGTTTAAATGCCAGGTAAGTAGACAACACATCCTCTACTCATTCACAATGAGCATGGCCATCCACGTGGGACAGGTAAGTAGATAACACATCCTCTACTCATTCACAATGAGCATGGCCATCCACGTGGGACAGGTAGGTAGACAACACATCCTCTACTCATTCACAATGAGCATGGCCATCCACGTGGGACAGGAAGGTAGACAACACATCTTCTACTCATTCACAATGAGCTTTACCATCCATGTAGAACAGGCACTCCGTACCAGGTATTTGGTTAAATGTTATTCAGTGACTTATAAGAGTGGCTAGGAAGTATTTAACATTTAAGATGCATTCATTTTTATCTTTTAGATCTATAAGTATTTTGTTTGCATGTATTTATATGCACCACATGTATAAATGGTACTAAAGAAGCCAGAAGAGGGCACCAGATCCCCTGGAACTAGAGTTGTGTGCTACTTCGTGGGTGCAGGAGACCAAATCCAGGTCCTCTGCAAGAGCAGTAAGCACTCTTAATTGTGGAGAGCTACCACTCCAGCCCCCTTGGGAGGAAGAGGTCTAGTGCTTGTATGTATAAGTACTACTCTTGATTACTTAACTCAGTGGCTGGAGAATTAAAAGCCATTAGAGTTTGCTACTCCCACTGAGCTGTGGTTAGACACTCTGGGGAATGAGGAAGCTGGTAACAGTGAAAAGTTCACAAAGGAGACAAATTACATCACTCCCTCCACATACTGGAAAAAATGACCTTTGAACTGTTGGGAATTAGGATGCACCAAGAACTGGGGCTGCTTTTGCCCTAGCCTCGAGCTGTAACATCAGAAATTCCACCTATAATTTACTTTGGGGGTATAAAAGAAAAGCTGCCTTAAATACGGATGCAAAGAACTTAACTGATCTCATAACTTAGCTGATACTTGAATGATCGATCAGTGGCAATCTCTCCAAGCTCCTTAGACTACTGTGTTCACATCCATGATAAATGAAGGTATGTGTGTACTTTTCAATTCTCCGAATGGAAAGAGTTATGTCAGAAATTGTGACAGATTCATGCATTTGCACTCATGGGGACGTTCTAAGGCCAAGGCTGCTTACTTTCATTTAGTATCATCTTTATCCCACCACAAACAGGCACGGCAGGGGCTCAGAGAAAGCTTTCAGAAAACATAGCCTGGTTTTCCCCCACACTCTCTACAAACAAACCATCTTAGCTCCCTGTTCCTACTATGTATTATGAGTTGTCCCTCGAGCAGTACATCCTTTCTTTTAAGGGAAGAGACACTTACTTGGGCAGAACCAGCTGCATCCTCTTGGGTACCATGGTGTTCATCCAGCTATCGATGGTCTTGGTACTGATGTGAGGGATGATGGCTGAGAGTGGGGTGGAGCTCTCAGTGGGCAGGGCGATCAGCATGCTGATGCTTTCACCATGGTAGGGCAGCTCAATGAAGTTGTACCATAAGCCATTCGGGGTGCTGGTAGACCCTAAAGAAATCAGAGGCAGATTTGTGTATGCCTGATGACTGCTAGATGGGACACAAGTGGCTGGTGGTCACCAGGGAAGCTGCAGAGGAAAGACAGCAATTCAATCCGCAAAGCTCCCTTTGCTACAAATAGCTCCCTTAGAAGGCAAAGATAAGGACAATGACTTCTTTCTTCCCTGGTGCAGAATTCTCGGTCTTCAGTCTAGACAGAATGCCTCTGGGCATCGCTAAACTCACTTTAATTCCGCTGAATAGAATGTAAGTAGATCATTAGGTACTCGCCACATAGTGCTTTGTAAGAGGTTGACCTTTAATGGGTAAAAGACTAAAATTAAAGTTACTTTTGAATTTATTTATTTATTTTTTTACATTTTACTTTGTTTTAGAAAACACCGTGCATTGTGTTTAAGGTGCACAATATGATGGTATAGGCAAGACACAACAAAACCATTTCTATATATAGTGAAGCCAATTACCATCCCCATTACTTTTCATGGTTACCTGTTTTAAAGGAAAAAAGGAGCAAGCTAGCTGGGCATCAGGTTTCATTTCTATTTCTCAAGATTGGATACAGGATGACCAGCTGCCTCAGAGCACTGCTACCATTATCGTCCCCCATAGTGGATGACACCCTCACACTGTGAGCTGAAAAAAGCCCTACGTTCCCTTAGCTGCGTTCCCTCATCTTCAGGTATTTTCTCACAGCAACAAGCAAAGTAACTGCTACAGCCACAGACAACAGACGATAACAGCAACTGCATAGTACAACCGAGCAGTCAGAAGGTCCCTGCTGGCATTTCTAGATCGATGGGGGATTTCTAAGATCTTTATTAAACATTAAGCCTTTAAAGATGAAGTCCGTGAGCCTGATAAGGTGGCATGGCCTCCCTGTACCACCTCTCTATACAGACAGAAATATCGGATCATTACAAGTACGGACCTCGCAAGGTTGCTGGGACGATAAAATGAGAGAAGACAACACACGGAGGAGTTAGCAGGGTGCCCATGGGGCCCTCCTCTACATGAAGTGCAACATAAGAAAGAGAAAGGAGGAAGCTAGCACCTGAGATTTTCACTGGACCTTTCTTGGTGGATGACCTTGGCCAATTGTAGCTTTTGAGGTGAGGAACTTTGGACAGGGTGCACCTCCGGAGAAGGAGGAGAGAAGGTCAAAGAGAGAGGACAGCCAGGAGACGGAGCCAGCTTTGTTCTATCACAAGCACTCTTCTGTAAAACATAAGCAGCCGAAGGTGCTAGAATAGCTGACACCCTAGGGTAACCGAATTGTCCAGGGACTGGGGGGATCTCTCATTCTCCCCAGCCATAGGCGACACTAGGCTGTAGCAAGCCTTGGAATCCAGTGTGGCCTGACTTAGCTTGGAATTGCTGTAAGCACAAGCCAGCCTGGATTCTGGCTTGGGACTACCCACCAATCCAAGTTAGTATTATTCATCTTTACTTCTAGCCTGTGTGATAAAATGATCTCAGTGGAAACTGAAAAAAATCAATGAGAAAGCGAGAAAAATACCCACCTCCTAATGAGCCCCTTTAATCCTTGAGGAAAACATCAAGTCTCCAGCTCGAGGGGAGCTAATTTTTAGAAACTGTGAAATGTGGGAAGTAGTTACTAAATTATTGCTCTGAGGTCGAAAACAAAGACCTGGAGAGATTAATTGCTACAGAAGTGTGTGTAATTTGGCTAAGGAGGATTAAAGCTATGAATGATGAGAAGTGTGAACTAGGGTGTGTGTGGGTGGGGGGGAGGTAAGAGGCTCACAGGTAAACCCAACCTTGGCTGGGTACTGACGCCATTACTGACCAGTAAAACCAGCATACATTAAGCATTCTATATAGTCACACATCTGCTGGATGTTTCAACTTTTCTACCTATGCCTCTGACCCCAGGACTGGGTGACCAGGGCCAGCAGGAGGGCTGCATCTGTCCATATCCATGCTCTACTTGTCAGCTGGAGAAGTGGGCAGATGGACGGACACCTCTGCTCTCTCTCCCATCCCAGACCCATCGCCTTTTTACAGAGGACAGATGTGAGACTGAGGACATAGAGAACCTGGATTCAAAGCCAGTCTGGACAGCTCAGCCACTCAGCCAATGCCTTCAGCAAAATTCATCAAGACGATAATCACACACCTGTGGCACAATCAGGCATGCAGCACAGCGTTTCATACTGAAGGAAGCGGCGCCTGACCAGTTTTTGAAACAAGATCTTGCTATAGATTCCAGGCTGACCTCAAGTGCAAGATACTTCTCTGTCAGCCAGATACAGATATTACAAAGTGCAGTCATGAGGATGCCCGGCTGCCTTACTTCTGGAACGATCAGTTACTCCTCAGCAAAGCTGACCTACCATGGGTAACCACACAGTGACAATGGGTGTGACACATATCCGTGAGGACAAACCATACAGGAAAGCTGGGGTCAGGGCACAGGGCCTCTAGCTGTCCCACAGATCTTCCCTTTAAAGGGTCATATCCTAAGCTGTGTAAAACTCAGCATCTGCCAAGTATACCACAAGCTCTTCTGTGAGGATGATTTTCTACAGCGTAGAATACATGAAGCGGGTCCCTCACTCTCAAAAGAAACAAGGAAGCCCTTTCTCTTAGATGAATGATATAACAGTCAAGAGTCAAGTATGAAGAATGTGAAGATTGGAGAGTTTGCTTAGAAGATGCATTTACAGTGAGGGCTTTCATGCTAGAAAGGCCCTTTAGGACTCTGATTCCCGTGGCAAGTCATGGGAAGGACATAACTCAACTCATTGAAATGCTACAAATGCTTTATGGTCTGTAAAATCAAGGAGAATACTTTAAACACTACCAGGCAAGCACGAGAGATGGCTGTCCCTCCAACGACCTTTGGCTACCAGTCAAAGTGAATTTCCTGACCCACTTGAATAGAGACTGAAGAATGTATTTGGAAACAACAAATTGATCCTCTGAGGATGGCTGTCTACGTTACAGACTAGAGTTCAGAGCAGGCCTGAGGACAGCTGATGGAGAAGAAAGGAGGCGAAAGCAACTAGGCAAGTCAACAAAGGTGCCGTGGGGGAGAACTTGGCGGGTGAGAGCAAGAATACACCTAGTCTTGGGAACCACGGTTTAGCAGACAGCGAAGGGGAAATAGTATTGGTGGATACATATGAGCTGCAGACAGAGAAGAAAGGAAACTAGAGATGGGGGACTGGAGGCATCTCAGTTGGTAAGACACCTGCACACAAGCATGAGGACATGAGTTCAATTCCCGGTATCCCTATAAAAACGCAGATAGGGTGGCAAACTCATAATTCTAGCTCTGGGGAAGCAGGGACAGGTTCCATAGCCAGCCAACCAAGCTGAATCGGTGAGCCCCAGGTTCTGTGAGAGACATTGACTCAAAATGTTATGGTGGAAAGTGATTGTGGAATATACCCAAATGGGCAACTCTGGCTTCAGTCCTAGATAAACCTGCATACACATGAGCATTGCACACACACACATACAAAGAAGTCTGGTTATTTGTTGTGTGTGTGTGCGTGTGTGTTTCCTGGATAAGACCTTTACAGTAAAAATTCAAGCATTTAAGCTGAGCAGTTATAAGAACTCTGATCAAAAATTCCTATTTAAGCGAACTTTCTCTAGCAATAGTGCTAAAAGCCTTTACACATTTATGCTTAGGAACACTGACTGCCATGTTATTTATTAGAGGAAAAGAGCAACCAACTAGCCACAAAATATTATGCAAGTTTATATTATGAAAAAATGTGCAGCTAAAAAAAAACAGTCTTGTAAATCCTAACAAATTGATGAAAAAAAGTTCCATGACTATAGTAGCTAAGGAATAAAACAAGATTGTGGAATAAACATTGTGATCCTATGCATGCAAAAAGGCTTCAAATACATTCTTACGTATTTATAGAATAGGTCGAAAATTATATGCCCGGAGCTTAAAAGGGGGTTTAATCCTAGGAAGTGGGATTAGAGGACCACATTTTTTCCCTGCATTTTATATGTGGCAGCTGGCTTTGCAGTGAGAGCCTGTATATCCTTCCCTTACACAGCACTTAAAGCTCTTCCTAAGCGGAAGTCTGTCCTTGAAGGCTTATTCGTTAGGAGGCACAAGTCAGAAGCATTGTCCCCTCTTGTTCTAGTCTCTACCCTCTCACCCTGATGCTGCCAAGTGGGTCTCCCTAGAGATGCCGAGAAGTAAAGAAGGCAGATTCTCTGAATGGCAGTGTTTCAGCAAGGGAAACCAAGACTTGGCTGAGGTCCAGGAAACGCCCAACAGGAGATCCTGCAAATCATGTGGGTTTGGGTATAGCAGCCTTTTGAGTCCTGGCTGGGAGTGTTGGCAGAGGGTGAGGAGATGGGCAGAAATGGCCAACAGGCTAAAGAGGTCTGTAGTCATGAAAATGAAGGCTTGCTTGGAGCCAATGTGGCCTGCTGGACCCTCCTCACAGGCCCAGGCATATAAGCTTGTCATACCCGGACAAGCTGCTTTGGTAGCCAAGTGTGAAACCAGGAAATGTATGACACTCTTACAGCACACAATCCAGAAAGAAGCCAGACTCCAAGCTGGGATTCCAGGTAGACACAATGACAGGCACAGAAAGGAGGGAAAGAAGAGTTGAGCCCCTGCTGCTTGCAGTCCTGACACACTCTGTCCTGTGCTAGGTACAGTCACAGTGAACAGGAAACCAACATGCTATCAGGCTGGGTCATCTAAGCAGAGCTTAAGGAAGGCATTATATAAAGCGTGGGAAGAACAGAGAAACTGCTATGGATGGTTACAGACACTGGTCACCATTCCCAGCCTTAGGGCACAGGGTGACCTAGAGAGAATGAGCTCTGGATCACGCTCCTCTGGAAGGAGCGGGGACTTTTGCGGGGAAGGAGGCTGCAGCCTTGGTGTCATGGTGGGGAGAGACTGGGAAGTTAACATCCTAGCTCTTCTCTCTTCCCTCACCAGTCACCAGTTAGGTCTATGCTGACCACTCCCATAGGAAGCCAGGGAGCAAGAGAGTCCAAAAAGGCAGCCCCACTGCACACAGGGTGGAAGGAGGTGGGGAAGGAGAGAGTGAGTCGATCAAGGGAGGCAGATATTCATTCTCCTCCCCCCAGCCCCCATCTCCTCTCTCTCCACTCTAAGTGAACTGATAAAAATGCATTTATATCAAGGATGCAGTTCAGAAATAGTTTGTCTAGCCTGCCCAAAGCCCTGGGATCAATCCTCAGCACCACAAAAAGATGTATTTGTGTATACCGAGGTAAAGTACACATGTATGTTCTTGGACAAATCAGTTCGGAACTCAGAAGAGGCTCTCAAGTGTTTCTCTCTGGTAACAGACCATATACTCAAGAAGAGCAAGTTACATTCCTATAAAAAAAATTGTATGTCAGCAGGGTAGTGGTGGTACATGTCTTTAATCCCAGCACTTGGGAGGCAGAGGCAGGAGGCTCTCTGTAAGTTTGAGGCCAACCTGGCCTACAAAGCGAATTCCAGGATATCCAGGGCTGTTACACAGAGGAAAAGAAAAAATTGTATGTCTGAATATCCCAGAGGACTACCTAAAGAATCACTGCATTTTAACCTTCTGTTTCACTTTTAATAGAATGAGGATTGTATAAGGATCCATTTAAAATAAAACATTTCTGTCTGGATATGCACTGGCGGTGCTGCCAGCATCCCAAGGGTGAGCTCAAACGGCACAGCCCGAGAGGGGGAGATTAGTGTGACTGAAATGACGTTCAGGCGAAAGGAGCTATTCACTATGTTCGGGTACTTGGGACAAATGTCCTGTGCTGTTGTAAGTATATAATATTTTTCAATGAACATTTATTGACTAGTAAATCTGGAAAATTCATTCCTAGAAGCCTGACCAGAATCTGACAAGATAGAAAGTGTTCTGATGGTGACACACAGGAGACATGACTCAACTTGTACAGCAGACAGCCGGCGACAGGACCATCTGTGTGGATGTGACGGTGACTATGAATGAAAAGGGAACATCTGGAGGCTGGAGAGATGGCTCACTGGTTCAGAGTGTGTCCTGCCCTCATAGAGGATGAGTGTTTACAGTTCTCAGCAGGAACCATGTTGGGTGGCTCATAACTTCCTCTAACTCCAGCTCCAGAGTATCAGATACCCTTTTCTGGCTTCTCTGTGCCCTTGCACATAGGCATACAGAGAGAGAACAAAAAAATAAATACATTCTTTTTCAAAAGGGAAGATAAAAAAGAAAAAAGGGGGGGATATCTGACACCCAGGGGTCCCAGTACAGACCAGACACTTGAAGCCTGTCATACAGACAGGAAAAGGAAATTTAAGGTGGATCAAGAATGCTTCAATGAAGGGAAACGTAAAAAATAATGAGTCGTGGTTATCTGTGCTGTGGAAACGATGGCACGCGCAGGAGACTTTTTCCTCTGTCTATAAGGTTGACAATACATACTCATTAGGAGACAGTTCAGGGGCTCGAGAGAGGAGGAAGAAAGCAAGCATGAGGACCCAAGTTCCAATCCCCAGCAGCCGCATAAACCTGGGAGACACGGGGGTGGTTGGAGCTTTTTGGCTGTTACAGGCACAATGAGAGATTCTGTCTCAAAAGAATGAAGCAGAGAATGACGAGGTAGGACCCCCCCCCATGTCCTCCTCTGGCATCCACAGGTATGAACACCTACACACACATACACCACACCGACATGCACACATCCATACACAGGAAATTTCAACTTCAAATGAGGAAATCGATGTGAAATCCCACCACTGTGAACATTTTCCTGAACGTTCTCCAAGACATATCTGTATAGACAAATGTACAGAAAGTATTTATGTGAGCATGGTTCATTATGGAATCTGCTGTTTCTTAACCTGCCTTCTGAAATCTGACACACACTGCGCAATCTGATACACACTTCACAATCTGATACACACTGCACAATCTGATACACACTGCATAATCTTTCTTTTTATGTAGGTCTAAGTCTAATGACCACCTGTGTTCCAGGGCACAGTCATGCCTCAAAATGCACAGGGTTTAGCATGCTGATCTCCCTCATATTAAACGTGGTCTTCTCATGTACCTATATATATCCCACTGAATATGTTAAATCATCTGTGACTTACCAAACTTAATGCAACATGAATAGTTACTTCATCATATCATTAGGGGCAGTGACAAGAAAATATATCTGTGTGTGTTTAATATGCAGTTAACTTTTCTTTTTAAATATTTTCCATCTCAGGTAGGTTAAATCCATAGATACAGAACCCGGGCCTCTGAATGCAGCTTTGTACCAGGTTTCTATTTGCCAGTGTGGGATTATCTTCAGGTAGTAAGTTCTCTGGATGGGGACTACTGGGGTAACAACATAGAGAAAGTCCTCTGGTTTACAGGTCCCCACTACCAGTAATGCTCAAGGGACCTACCCACCCCAAGCAGTAGCCATAAGTGGATTTTATTAGCCTTCCTAATTTTTGATAACGCGAGGAGTGAAAAGGAAACGTAATTTTTATTTCGTAATGTAAGTTTGCTAATGGTGATTAGATAGATTGCTTCATATGTTTAATGTTCATTTATATTGGTTTTGTTAGTTATCTTTCATCCTACATTTTCAATCCAGGAGCCCACACATGTGACATATTGATACATAATTTCTTTTCATGGTACAAAGACTTATGCGCTTCACAAAATCTTGCCTCGCCTGGCGGTGGTGGTGCCTTTAATGCTAGCACTGGGGAGGCAGAGGCAGGCGGATTTCTATGAGTTTGAGAGTAGTTGATCTACAGAGTAAGTTCGAGGACAGGCAGGGCTACACAGAGAAACCCTGTTTCAAAAACCAATAAGGGGCAGGGAGGGGAGAAATCTGTGGAGTACTGGCATTCCAGCTGTGAGCCACCTCCCCCTGCTTTTCCCCCTAAAAAAGATCTGCTCTGAATAGAGAGCTCTGGAGAGCATTGCCTTTCTGCTTCCAGCACATTCCAGAATAGACCTCACCCAACATGCACTCACCAGAACGGAACACGGAGAGCTGGGCCAGCATGGGCACTTGGTAGGGTTTGCCATCGCCAGCCACGAAGGTCCGTTTCTTTGTGCTCTCAGGTTGAAACCTGGATTTCCACAAACCCTTGAAATACACTGCATTGACAAGGACCAGTCTGGTAAGGGCGCCATCGATCAGATTTGGGGAAAGCAGGTTGTCAATCATGCCTGTGAAGTCCAAGAACAAGGGAAAATATCAGCATGGGAAACCACACTGAGGGCAAATGGCAGCTAGCAGCAGAGATGAGAGTGGAAAAAAAAAATCTTTTTTTTTTAAAAGACTTAAATCAGATATTCTGGTCTCCTGTGGTCTAAACTCTCTATGCAGCTGAGAATAACCAAACTTCTGACTCTCCTGCCTCCGCCTCCCAAGTGGTGGTGGGATTTCTGTGTGGGGCATCATGTCCAGGGTATGTGGCATGGGAAATGGAACTGAGCAAGCATTCTACCAGCTGAACGACATCAACAGCTCCTTAATTGGATTTCTTTTTTTGTTTGTTTGTTTTTTGTTTTCCAAGACAGGGTTTCTCTGTGGAACAGCTCTGGCTGTCCTGGAACTCACTTTGTAGCTTAGACTGGCCTTGAACTCACAGAGATCTGCCTCATCTGCCTCTGCCTCCTCCCAAGTGCTGGGATTAAAGGCATATGCCACCACTGCCTGGCTCTCAATTGAATTTCAAAAGCACACTTTTTTTTCTCGCTCAAATTAAAAAATTTCAAGTAAAACTAAAAACAGATTATAATGACTAGAAAAGACTGTTATTAGTTAAGAGTTTACCAAACCTCAGCTCAAGAAATCACAACTAGTTCTGTAAGCCCCTTGTTTTAGAACATGTTTATGCATCTAGAATATGCTATGTTTAATTACGAATTCGTTTAGATGTTTTCACTGACAACTGTCACGCGACTGACGACAAGGGTCCTTGGTGAGATACCCAGTTCTGCTTGTCTTTGTTTTAAGCAACTAGGTTCATGCAGTCCCCATCAAAGTAAACAACCCAGCCTGTGAAACGTCAAAGCTGAACTTCATTTCTTCTAAGACTTCAGAGACACCCGGAACCAATCCTTGTTCATCACAAGCATCCTGATGGCTCCAAGAACTGAGACTGAATACCATTGTCCCATTTAAGGGCTAGGCATTGAGCTCGGCTCCAAGGGTACAGAGAAGAGAAGAAATGGGGTTAGCCTGCAGGAAATGATTCGAAGGCAAGTGTTCCTGTGCCGGGATGCTCACATTAGAAGCGAAGGGACAAACAGGTTCTTCTCACTTCAGAGTGTTGGAGGAGTCTTTCAAATGCCGCCCAAGTTTGATGTCCAGGTTCCTTTTTGCTTGGTTTTAGAAGGTTTAAAAGTAGGGGTGTAGGCTGGGCTGCAGTGGTACACACCTTTAATCCCAGCACTCGGGAAGCCGAGGTTGGTGGATCTCTGTGAGTTCAAGGCCAGCCTGGTCTACAGAGTGAGTTTCAGGATAGCCAGAGCTACACAGAGAAACCCTGTCTTGAAAATCCAAAAAAAAAGAGTAGGGTATAGGGTGTATGTGTGTATTAAATAGGGGTTCCTTATACCCAATGATATTAAAACTTAATTTGCTTGATTTTAATCCATATATATAGCAACACATAGTATATATTCAAGCTATAATAGCTGAAATGGTGACAGTAAAACCAACAGCTTCCACGGAAGCCAGATGGATAATTTAAGCAGAGACCTTCATGTCTCTTAGAATGAAACTCAAGAAAGAGGAGTCCTAATAGTCTAGGAAAACCTTGGAAACTGGTAAATAGCACAGGGGAGGTTTCTGGTACTCTTCCTTCCACAAGGGGGCACCAACACCACCCAAGCCTGGTCCTGGAAGAAAACTACAGGCTATAAAAAGCCAGTCATTCAGTTCAGTGCAAGCTGGCTTTGCAAACAGGCTCCTCCAATAGCACTCCTTGGAGCTAATGCCTGGTGCTTTGGATGCTATTTCTGCCCCCTTGTAGAGAACATTACTCACCTGAACCCATCCTTCTGTTAGAACCCATGCCCCTTGTCCTTCCTCCCCACCTTGTCCCTCACTTTCCAGAGTCTGAGGGTTAGTGCCAGCAGCCACCATGATGGTATTTATTCTAGCCAAGTTGAATGAGTCCAACTCCCCCAAATGCACCTCGCATTACATCACTGCAAGGATTTTACCATTCCTTTCCCAGAAACGTAGTCGGGGCTCAATAAGCAGAAGAAACCTCAGATCATTTTGCAGTGGTAAGTTATGACTGTAATCCTGGAACCCAGGAAGTGGAAACAGAAGAAATCAAGAGTTCAAGGCAAGCCTCTGCTGGATAATGAGTTCAACACCAACCTGGGATACATGAGACTGCATCTTAACAGAGTGTGAAAACCAAACACACAAAAAATGCAATGCCTTATATCATCACCTTCAGGGTGAGTTAGGAGGGCAAGAAGAAACAAAAAAGAAATGGCAAAACAGTAAGAAAAAGAAAGGTTAGAGGTAAGGGGGTACAGGAGAGACCTGCTGTTGGTGTTGCCGTAGATATAGATTGACTCTCCTCCATCTGTCTTGAGCTACTACCTACCTAGCATATTGGTGTTGCCATAGATACAGATTGACTATCCTCTATCCATCTTCAGCTACTACCTATGGACCAAACGGGTCCCTCCCACAAAGAGCTAAGGATTAGAGGTAGATGCCGAAAGGATCTGGAAAAGCATAAAGCTTCGATTTTAACAAACACACTACAATTAAGTCTGTGGCAGCAAATGCAAGGCACATCTGGAATGGCAGAGAGGGTCCCCAGGAGGCAGGACGTCCAGCTACTTCTTGGGGGGAGGAGTCGAATGACTTTTAGGGGTCACCTGAGACCATTGGAAAACACAGATATTGACATTATGATTCATAACAGTAGCAAAATTAAAGTTATGAGGCAGCAACAAAAATAATTTTATGTAGGGGTCACCACAGCATGAGGAACTGTCTTAAGGGGTCTCAGCGTTAGGAAGGTTGAGAACCACTGAGCTAGCTACTGTGAAAACAGCTCACACTTCCTGAAGGGCCAGGCTCTGTACTCAATGCTTCCTGGGTTATCACTCACATCATCAAAAAGCCTTCATGGAACTGTAGTTCAGGCGGTTATCACTAATGCATCAGCATCCTGCAAATCAGGAGCTGGGCCTGGGGGCAGGGGAGGTCAAGACGTTTAAAAGTCACACGGCTGATTCATAAGTAGCACAGAACTTGTAAGTGGTAGGACTGAGAAATAACAGGGTCATACGTGTGGTGGCACCAAAGTGAGCAGGAGCTACATACATAGCTAGTAACAGGCTGGGAAGCATCCCAGGCTGCTGCATGGGTGGGGTGTGTGGGTGATGGGAGGATGAGAGAAGCCTTTGGGGCAGGGAGAAGCTGAGGTTGCAGAGGCCTCCAAGTCAGCCCTATCGCAGGGTGAGCAAAGCACCATGGTGAGAGCTCTCTCTGCAGGAGATGCTTCTCAGATGAGCTGAGCAGTCTGGGGACAGAGGCTGCTTGTCTGGAGAGCTGTGGGTGGGTTTTGGTTGAGCTGGCAGCAGCCAGGCATGCCACATGTTCTGTGGTGCTCAAAATAGTCCCACACAATGCAGGATGGCTCTCTTAAAAAAATAATAAAAGATTTTCTTGTACTATTTTTAACTATGTCTATATGTGAACGTCTCTGTTTGGGTATGTGCACGAGTGTAGCTACCCATGGTAGCCGGCGGTTGTCGAATTCCCCTGGCCCTGAAGTAAGAGGCAGTTGTGAGCCATCCAACATGTTGCTGGGCACTGAACTCGGCTCCTCTGCAAGAGCAGCAAGTGGTCTTAAGCACTGAGCCATCTTTTCAGTTCCTGCTTTTAAGCATTTCCATTTTATTTGCTTTGAGACAAGTTTGGAAATTTACCAGGAATTTTGCACCATTATTTTGAAAAATTGCATCAGGTAATGATGACAGTAGTGACTAAGAGCTGGGAGTCACGCTCTTCCCTAAGCCCCATGTGGTTCACTGAATTTCAATTACGTCATGATAATTGCTAATGACAAGAAGTGAAAGATAGGCCTGTTTGTTGTTATGGCAGAAAAGCCTGGGAAACAGCCTGTTCGGGGTTACTATAACTATGAGACACATAAAACGTCTCTTGTTGGTTTGCCTTGTTTTTAAATTGCATCAGCAATGGTGACAGCTTGTGGTTCCTTGTGTCATGGTTTAACATACCTGACTTAGTCTACTATTGCCAGTTCACACTTTTCCTGAGAATCTGGCAGAAATATCAAAATAAAAAAATGTGTCATGTATTCACATGCACTTGAACCCAAAGCTATAGCTGTTTAACCACAACTATAAATTTCTTTTGTTTTCTCTTATATTACTGCTTAATTTTTTAATAAAAAATCTGTTTATGTGCGCAATGGGAATATATATAGTATTATCTATGATATATAATCTAGATATTATTATACATCTAATTGTATGTATAATATCTATGAATTTCACTTCAAGCTGGAAGGAGGGAGTTGAAGGCTAAGGATGTAGCCAGTTGGTTGAGGGCTTGTTTCACATGGTGCAAAACCCTGTGTTCCATCAGGAGCACTGCCAATAAGCAAATGAACCAACTTACAGAAGGAGCTGGGTCTCACAGAATCGAAAAACCCTGCTTGAGGTTCCTAGCACAGGCAGTTAGGGACTCCATCAGATGATGCATCAACATGATGCAACACTATCTTTTTACGGGTAAAGAAGACCATAGAGTACAATGACATGATGTCATATAGCCAGCATCAGGACCAAGAGCCATCCATTGCAAACTGCTACCACCAGATGTGCAAGATCCAGCATCCCCAGATCCACCCTGGGCTTATACACTATTATTCTTCCGATAGCAGCATGGTTTCAGGAGAGGACTCCAGATTGCAGAGTAACTGAGAAAGTTACTGGTTCTCCTCCACTCCCTGCACATCTTTCTTCCCCCTCTTCATTAGCTCCTCTGAGCTGACCACGTTTTCACATGTGTAAGTAGGATGATGGGTGACGGCGCCTGACTGAAGGTACCTTGCCCCTCCCTCAGAAATTCTTTCCCATTAAGTCTGGGGCCGGGGAACTGTACTCTAACACGCCCCTGGGTAATCCCGGTTCAGGTGCACCAGGGACTAGGTTCTGAGAAGCTTCTCCCCAAAGGCTGGGTTTACCTGCTTCTTTTATGACTAACTCCACAAGCACATTTCCAGTCTTAGCATCTGTGAGTGTTAGACTGTTAAACCCAGAATCGCCTGGAAAGAACGAATCAAGAAAGGTCCGTCTTGGCAGCATCAACTGATGCAGCAAGACCCAGCGTGAAAGCGATCAGTACTATTTCCTGGTTTTGCACCCTGGGCTGTGCGGGAGGAGAGGAGAGACAGCTAGCTGAGTACTGAGCATGTGTGCGCATGCGTTTATTTCTTTCTGCGCATGAGTGTGGACGTGATGTGACTATTTGCTTTAAACTCTGGCCGGACTTCCCTGCAATGATGGGCTGGAATCTGGTATTGTGAGCTGAAATAAACCCGTTCCTCCCTAAATTGCGATTCGTCAGGTTATTTTTTATCAGAAATGCAATCAGAACAGTGCTTTGTTGTGGTAGGCCTCAAGCACCTCCTGAATGTCTCTGGGACTTCCGGCTTACAAGTCAGCAGGTTTGAAACACTTTCACTGGAAAACTCCATTTAATGAGAAGAGATATCTAAACAAGCAGTCATTATGTGATGTTGAAAATGCCATAATGGAGGGGTTCAAAGCGGTGTAATTCCAAGCCAAACAAAGCCAGTGGAGGGCACCTACAGCTTTGCACTGGCGGATGAGGTTGGGGTCACAGGAGACACAAAGCCAAAGCTTAAGAAGGCTGTTCCAGGCCAAAGGAACAGGAACAGTGGGTGCAAAAACAGACAAGACAAACAAGGAAACCTGGCAAACCCATGGGTATGAGTTCTGAAGGCTGGGTATGGCAGGCAAAGGAGAGAGGGGGAGGTCTGTGTTCTTTTCTGTCACCCACCTTGCAGGAGGAAAACCCTAGACAGTGGGCCGTGCAGCCTGAAGCAGGAGAGGCAGGCAGACTGAGACCTGGCCCGTGGAGAATGAAGGGGTGGGTCAGAGCTGCCACTGGTCTTGAAGACTAAAGTGAACATCTCTGAGTCTCTACCCTTTCCTTCACAAAATGTGCAATTACAGTAAACGGGAGAGCCACTCACCCCTGGTTTCGTTTTTCACCCAAAAATTAATGGAATCACTGGCAGAGACTGGGTCCTGGAAATTCACATTCTGCACTTCACACTGGAACACCTCTTTGTTCCTGGCTGCAAAGGGCACTTCCATTTTAAAGCCATTCTTGACAAACACAGCATTGGCCACGGTCACGATGTCTTTATTCTTCTTGGAGACAATAGCCTTGTTGATCTTCTTTAGTACTTTACCAACTCCTGAAGGAGAAATCAGAAAACATGGCAATATTTTCAAGATAATTTACATATTTAAAAAGTTCTTGTTGGACACAGTGACTGATAACTGTAATCCCAGGAAATGAGAGGCTAAAGCAAAAGGATTATCAAGAGTTTAAACTAAAGTTGGCCCAGGCTATAAAACAAGATGCTGTTCAAAGAACAAAGCTCCATGAAGATGGCTCAGCAGGTCAAGTGCTTGTCCTGCAACCCATGAGGACTGGCGTCCAGATTCCCAGTACCCACATAAATGCTGGGCAGATGTAGGAGCCTACCTACAATTCTAGCCCCCAGAAAGAGATGGAGAGAGGAGAGTCCCTAAGGAGAACTGGCTGGCTAGATAAGCCAATTTGGGTTCAAGTGAG
Organism: Ondatra zibethicus; assembly: GCA_004026605.1. NCBI lineage: Eukaryota > Metazoa > Chordata > Mammalia > Rodentia > Cricetidae > Ondatra > Ondatra zibethicus. The sequence continues at coordinate 18,734 of PVIU01012592.1, read as the reverse complement.
ACCCTGCCTGAATATTTAACGTTAGAAGCAATCAAGGAAGAAACTTATAAGCTTCACATGGATGCACATGTGTGTTCTTAAACTCGTATGTGTAAGTAAACATCTCACACACACACACACACACACACACACACACACACTTCAAAAACCTTATCATCTGTACCACAGCATAGAAGAACAAGCAGGACAGGAGTCACAAGAGATTAAGTCTGCCAGGCAAGGGGCCTCTATCTCTGGACACATGGATAGCGCTAAACCACAGAAGTTCTTGTAAGACAATTGCTCCTGTACCAAGTATATTATGATGTTCTCCTTGCAGTCAGCATGAATGCTGGCCTACTCTGGGAATACCAGCCATGGAGGAAATGAGCTGCAGGAAGCTTCCTCATCCACACTTCCTTGCCTAAGAGCCTTAGCACTATTTCCTTTCTTGCCAAGGATTCAACAATGTGATTTTTTTTTCCTATTTGAAGAACAGAAGATGAATAAAATAAGCATTAGGGTGACTATAACAAATTGCCATGTGCCGCCAACCAGAACAGTGTGATTTTTACTTGATATTGAGCTTGGAAAGCACAGAAATTAATTTTATGGCAACATAAGCTTTATCTTACACGAGCCATTTATTCACGCTCCATTTAGTTTGGGGGCATGAAAAAAGAGAAAAAAAATCTGTCATAAGGATGTGAGATGGTTTTCCACAGGGAGGTGAATTACAGGACTGCCCTAATCACCTGAGGTCTTTTCAAAATCATATTGTCCTAAAGCATCCTTCCAGAGTCACCTTGGCAGTGCTTGAGGGCTGATGTCATTCTGAACGTGCATCTTCCTCAGATTCCATGAATGCCGGGGCTGGGGCATCCTTTGATCCACAAGGAGAGCTTTACATCATGGGTGAAGCATTGGAACCTTCGCCCACCTTACCATCATGCTATGGAGGAAACCACTGTATGGCGAAAGGCAGGTTTTGGAGGCCAAAAGTCATCTCTCAGGCCAAGTGCCACCCCTGGCACTTTGACTCTGTTTACCTCTAGATGTACAGTCCCTCCTTGTGATAAGCAATTGCCAACATGGCAGGATCTAGAATCACAGAAAAACCTCTGGGCGTGAATGTGAGAGAGTTTCCCCGATAGGGTTAATTAAGGTGGTGAGACTCAGCCTACACCCGGGAAGTACCATTCCCTGAGTCAGGGTCCAGACATAATCAAACAGGAGAAAGGGACCCAGGTTCCAGGTGTCTCTTTCTTTACTTCCTGACTGGGGAGACAGCATGACCAGCTGCCTCTAGCCCCTGCTGTCAGAGCTTTCCTCCAGATTGTGAACTGAGAGAAATCCTGCCTTTGTTGACTTGTTTTTTTGGCCAGGATATTTTTCCTCAGCAACGAATAGAAGGAATTAATAAACTTCTCGAGGGAAAAGGTTGGAGCTCATCTTCCCCTTCCTCAAGCAATCTTGTGTCTTCCTCTGGGAACATCACTGGGATGAATCCTCAGAGTTTGAGCCCCAAAGAAGGCCCCCAGCATGTATAAGTATATCATGAACCCTGACATCACATTCTCCACAGGACTGCTGGCAATTCTGGAGGGAGAAAAGGTGGGGGGAGATGGGTAGTCAAACAGGCCAACATCATGACGATGCTGAGCTAAAACCGTGGTGGGTCAGCATTTAAACCAAACCAAACCAAAACAACAAGACACAATTCCAGTTGCTGTTTTGGAACTATGCTGGCTAACAGGGTCTGGATGGCAGCAAGAAAGGCCATAAATCTAAGCAGTGACTCACAAAGGTGGTAGAAATCAAGAACCCTGAACTTCCCAGCCAGAGACAGGACAGTGTGTTCCAGGAATTCACCTACCCTTTCTTCACATCTAACAGGTGGGCAAACTGCAAAACCAAGCAAAGTTTATTCCTCTGTCAACAGGGGATAGCACTGGACATATGGGGCTCCCAACATATGACGTCTCCCAACATATGACCCTCCCATATGAGGGTCGCACTGAAAACCCAAAGGAAGCAGGAGCAGCGAGAGACAAGGAAAAGCATTCTTCCTCCGCTAATCCAGCTCGCTTGCCAACAGGAACCAACGCAGTCTTAGAACTTCACAGCTAGAAGAGGCAGGGAAGAAGGTGGTGAGAAAGCTCCCTCACCTTCCCATGAGGTAACTGTCGCCTTGATATAAAACATGACTTGTTCACACTTAGTGTGCAGGGCAGCAAAGAAGAGCTCAGAGGCAATCCTATTTCCTCAGGTGTTATGGTTGTGGAAAGGGAGGACCTACCCTACAGGGAAACACTGCCTGCAGGCATGGGTTCCTGCGGCTAAGTGGGTGATTCAAAACCAACTTTTCTTTGAATAATACTGAGCCCCGTTCACCAACCCTTACCTGTATTTGTTGTTATTTTGTTTTGTTTTTTGTTTGTCCTTTTGTGGAAATAATTAGCAAACCCATTTGTACATGGCTTTGTACATGGTAGGCATGTCCCCACCCCCAGCACTGGGTTACACCTCCAGGTGCTGTGACATAGGCCTGGTATGTAGCCAGACTGGTCTTGAATGCCTGATCTCCTGTCTCACTTGTCAAGTGCTATGATTACGAGCACGTTAGTTCCCAGGTCCAGCGGCTGGACATGGCTGGGCGTTTTATTTTTTTAAAAAGACATCTGGCTTCTTACTTCAGATTTATAAGTGGCTTCAAATCAACAGATGGGGAGATGGCTCAGTCAGTAAAGTACTTGCCACACAAACATGAGAATCTGAGTTCGGATCCTTAGCCATCTATGTAAAACCTGCCAGTGTGTGCTAGCATTGGGGGAGTGGAGGGAGGTAGTTCCCCAAGGCTCACTGGTCAGCCTGTCTTCTTAAATCGGTGAACTTCAGGTTCAGTGAGAGACTATATCTTAAAAAATAAAAAGCAGGATGGAGGAAAACACCAACATGCATTTCCAGTCTCCACACACTTCTGTATCCACACACACATGAACTCATGCACGCTACCCCCACAAAAATTAGTTTTCAAAAGTTAAAACAAAAAATAGAAAAGGGGCATGCCTTGTGGCCTTCATCCAGTTTTCTCCAAGGGCCTGGTGACCATACTGGGAAACTGTCATCAGCATGGTCTCTAGAACTTGTTCTGACAACCCATCTTTCATGCATGCTTGTGCACGTGCACACATGTATATGTTAGTAGTTCTGTGCACTTGTAAGCAGTCATGTAGACTCCCATCACCCCATTGCCATCATAAAGCTCCCACCCTGCCAGTCTGTAATGTGGATATGTTTTACAAGGATGCTTACTTAGACCACAAAAGATTTCCCTTAGGAAACAACAGTAGTGCTGGTAGACAGAGTACCACGAACCCAACAGCAGCAGGAGTGCAGTTCCTAGCTTTGGGGGTGTCATCTCTCCTTTAGAAGACCCTGCCCCTATGCTCCAGATGGCACCACATGGCTTCCCCGGGCTCTTCTGCTTCTCAGATTAAGCAGAGACCAAGCCGTGACCCTCTACATGCAGGACTGACTGACAGCGAGGCGTCGTGAATGGAGGGAGGGAGCGCATACGAACCGTTTACACTGTATCTCATCACCGTCGTGAGCTGCTTCTTCGTCCTGCCGTCAGCCCCCAGCTGCAGCATGCCCAGGATGGATGCGATCCCATGTGGGGAGACGACAATGTTTTCCTGAGGCCGTGACTTGATGATCTGATTGAAAACCTGGATCCCTGTGTCAGAGCCTAGTTCCTCCAGAGACAGAGAGTTGAACTGGGAGTACACAGAAGACAAAGTCACTGTGGTCAAGACGAAGAAGGGAAAACGCCAATTCATGGTGCCTTCCGACAAGGACAGCCTAAAAGGAAAAGAGAAAAAAAAAAAAACAGAAATATATCACTCTTTCGTGAACACAAAGGACAAATACTGTGAACTCGACTTGATCCGATTTCCTGTGCTCATGATAACAGAATCCTGTGTGGAGTCTCACATGCATGCGGTTTCGACAAACAGGGCTGGAAAGCAATGACTTTCCAGTGGCTGGCTCCTTAGTTTGTACCAAGCACTACGCTGGAGTCAGTATTCAACTCTGTCAGTCATGTAAGCGTTATTCCCAAAGGTCTTCCATGTGCCAAGCCCTTTTGTTAAGTGCCAGACAGACAACTGTAAACCAGATGGGTGTGACCCTAGCCCTCTCAGAGTGTCTTTCTAGAGAGACACAGAGAAAATAAACCAGCAAGCTATTAGATAACTTCAGAGAAGAGAGAAGAGTAAAAACCAGGATCATAACGCAAAGCAATGTGGGTGAAGGGCTATGGGGGGGGGTCGCGTCATAGGGAATGCGACCTCTGTGGCAGGACACAGATGAGGACAACTGAAAATTGAGAAAAGCAGCAGCCATGCATGGATGCAGGAAGAACATGCCAAGCAAAGGAACAGCAGGACAAAGGGACTGGGGAAGAACAGGCAGGCTGTGTGATAGAGGCCAAGGGAGACAGAAAGCACGGGTCACAAGAGACTACTTGCAGGGTTTTAAACAGAGGAAATGATTCAGGTTATTGGGATTTTCTTATAACCACACAGACTTGACTCTTTTAATGTACCACATACAACTTTTTTAAAGTACAGGGCTGTTAATTAAAACAAATTTCACTGGTAGCTTTAACGCAACAACGGGGCAGAACAATTGGTAAACCCATAAACTGTGTGGATGCATTGCTGACGCCTGAGAATTTCAATTACAGCCACTGCTTTAAATATGCTCCAGGACTTGACTGCCACTTACAGCGCTTTCTTTGGCTACGACAAGAGGTAGGAGTTTACAAGTATTCACCGGAAAGCAAATACTTACATTAAGTTAGAACTCAACAGCAGCACTCAGCAAAAACAAAGGCAGAATTTGTAAGGTTACTCATTTGATCCCTGCTTTAGAGGGCTGAGGTTTCACGAGGCATGGATCTCCCGTGGAGCCCTCTGAACCCCCTTGTCACCGATGGGAGGTTACAGAGGGAAGCATTTGGAGAGATAGGTGACCTGGAGTGAGAGGAAGTCAGCAGCCACAAGGGAAAAGAGAGAGTGTGGGAAGGGCTGGGTAAAACATGTCTTCCTGCCTTCCCTTCCCTGTTTTGGGTACTTCACACACTAAGTCACGCATGGCTGATACTCAGAAAAGACTTCTGGGATTAAGCCCAAGGGTTTTTGAGCATTAATTTCTAATTTTATTATTTTTCATTCCGTCAAACTAGAGCTTATTGAATGTGGTTGAGGAAATGCTTGTGTTTAGCCCTGAGTATCACAGTGAACTCCAAAACTGGTCCCCAGCATCCCGGCTGGTCAAGGAGTGTCAGTACAAACAGAATTCCCCAACTGGCTGTCCATGTACAATGGACATGGACACATGGTTCAAGCACATGATGTATGTTCTTACACACTGTGTGACAGGTAAAATTCTTCCAAAAATTCAGAACATCTGGTGTTTCTCCAGAGCTTAATTATAAAATAATTGTCTAAATCCAGCCTGTCTAAATTCAAAAGGTGTAAGTGACCTACATACGCTCCCACGTGGGCCTCTGCTGTGGTCAGCAGTGGCCTATTTTGACTTTGGCACCTTGGACTGGCTCTAATACCACGACAATTGCCTGAGTTTCCTGGAGCCCGCTGGACCTTGGAGGACTTCCAAGGCCTGACCATGGAGCTTTGCTCACGCCTCTTCCGAGGGAGCTTTGATTTCCCATTTTCCCTTTCTCCCTCAGGGAATGCATTTCTTATTTGAAATTTAACATAACACACACACACACACACACACACACACACATACACACACACACACACACAAAATGTGGAGAACCTTTGTAACAACCAACCCCATGAATTTCAGTTAATAATTCCTAAGAAACTCTGCTGAGTGAGGGGATATTTGAATAAATGGTTGCATTTGTACAATCAAAAGGCACAAAAAGATATCATGTTGGTTTTGCCACAGGTAGCTTGAAGCTCCTTGGGGAGGGAGGGAGGGAGGGAGGGAGAGAGAGAGAGAGAGAGAGAGAGAGAGAGAGAGAGAGAGAGAGAGAGAGACTGTGTTTTGAAATGAGGAGGGCAAATAAGTGCAAACTTTATAATAGTCCTAATATCAAGACATCAGCATGGACAGTCTCACAAACAAAGTTACTTTAGTTACCAGAATTTTGCTCAGTTATGATTTTTTTTCCTCAGAAAGAACAGTTCCACTATAGTGGGAGTGTTTTTCTTGGTTTCTTTGCCCAGTTTTTGAGAGATGTCCATGTTCGGCTTCAGAAAAGCACACTGGGCAGTCTCAGGGCTGTGTGGAATTTGGAATCAGGGCAGTTTTTGATGGATGTTCTGGGAATAACTTCTGCTTGGCTAAATGCTCTCAAATCAAAACTCACCGGGCTTGTACACATGTCTAAGAATAAGCTTATGAGCCTGGACTAAGGGTGAACCTATAAATCACTCCAGGCTTGAGTAAGTCCTAATAATGAAATATACTCATACCTCTACAGAAACTATTTTACATGACAAGTGTGGTTGTTTTAAAAAATGCTTCATTTTCAGGACAAGCAGAATCCTGCAATGGGAAGAATATAGCAACTTTCTGTTTACTTTCATTTTTAAAAGAAATCACTCTTCAAACTTGGGTATGAGAGGAAGAATAAGTATTTGACTCAAATGTATTGGGTAGTGTGGATACAGCGGTTCATAAATCTGTTTGAGTGTTTCAATTCCTTGAATAATGTTATTGCAACAACAAAAAGCAATTCATGTGCTTTAGGCCATCATTGAGGGAGATCATAAGCCTACCCATAAAGCTACCGCCACGGGCACAACCTTCCAAATGCTGGCTTTCTCCTACTCTGAGCCTTTTCACTTTCCGGCAAGGGGAATGTTCCCGAAGTAATTGGGCACTGCTCTGAGCAGTAAGCATGGTTTAGCGCAGTAGATAACGGGCTGCTGGTTCTGCAAATGCCAGATTCAAAATGTATACTTGAAAATGTGTCACTTGCCAATGGCGGACGTGAAGAGAAACACATGCCACAGACTCAGTGGCTTCCACATAGGCGAAGCTGAAATCACTGCTTTAAATTTCCCTGTCTGGCTTTCAGCAGCTTGCAACCTATTTCCTCCTGATTGATCAGGACACTCTCTTGACCTCAAAAATAAATAAATAAATAGATAGATAGATAGATAGATAGATAGATAGATAGATAGATAGATACATACATACATACATACATACATACATACATACATACATACATAAATAAAATCCTTCACCGGTGGGCTACGGAAGCCCTTCGCCTGCAGTCTCCCAAGTCTTCTCTTTTAGGACTGTTTTCTGTTGATGGCTTTTCCTTTGCGTTTTTTCTCTATTGTAAATTTAGTGACCACCAGAGCCCCCACCCCCCAAACTCCTCCTCTCTGAATATGTCATCCCTCTCTGCACCCATTCATTTGGCTTGTTTTCAAACTGTCCCACTCCCTTCCCATAGACAGGAAGTTCAAAACCAGGGGCCTTTAGAGTCCTGGAGTCTATGGGGTCTATTTAGTGTCTCACCACTGGCACACACTAAATCAGAGGCAGGAGCGAGGGCCTAATCCCACTGGTTCAGAGTTTGGTTTGGAATGTGGCGGTCCAAAAATACTTTAGGAAACTAAAGTTCGGGAGACAGCACATACAAGTCTGGATTTGGAGCTACTCCTCCCAGGAAATGTGGAAAAGGAGACGCGCTGGCACTGTCGGGCCGCCACTCTCACCACAAATGTCCCGCTTCAGTGCTGCCCCTTAGGGGCTGGTCACGTGCCGTGATTTCTGCAGCTCTCTGCCCACTGCCTGAGAAGCTGCTGTCCATCGCTCGCCTGGGCTGCATAAGGACTTGCAAACGGACCCCTGGACTGACTCATGACTGGTTTACTATATAACAGAAAGTGAGATATTTCTAATTTTCTATTTAGTAAGCTATTTTTATATAAAATATACCTTTATCCTCAGCACAAGCAGACGATAATTTCCATGTCCACATACTCTATTTAACACAGCAAGCTCTATGTAAACAATTTCGTGTGAAAAGAACCCAACAGAAGTCTATAGGTTCTGAGAAATTGCCAAGTGTTTCTCATCAGCTCTGGGAGAACTCAAGAATATCTAAAGAAAGGATCTATCCTCCATCACTCACTAAAACATGTTGGAATGTGTATATGAGTATACACATATATGCATATGTATACACATTGTCTCATATATTCAAATATACATAAAATACATGGAAAAATATATGTCCATAGTATTCTACATTTAGAAATGATAATGATCAGTTCGTGGTTTATCCCTTGCAAGTTTGAGATTATTCAGAAGCAAACTATAGACATCATAGAGAAGCATTCAGGACCACTCTGATATGTACCCCCACCTCCCAGTTAGGAAAAAGACCCACAATATCATTATCACTTAGCAAAATAAGTAACTCCTTCAAATGCTAATTATCCACTGTTCACACTGTCCTGATTATCTTGTGTTACATGCATAATTTTATTTGATTCAAGATCTCCAGACATTACAAGTTGATAACCCTCTTGCTTTTTTAGAACAACAAAAAATCTTAAGTTGCTTTATTTTAACCACTGGAATTTGATAACTGTGTTCCTCTGTCTTATGTAAAGTTGGTAGAACCAGAACAAGATAGTTGACAACAGACAGTCTAACCTGAAGAAAAGAAAACTTACTATCTGGAAGGTTATTAGCAACCGTGATCTAGAAGCTAAGCAAGTCAACGGATTCAATCTTCAGGTTCAGATTGTTTTATAATGGTGTTGTCCAAGGCGTTAGACTCAGGAGGCTGGTCAACTGTTCTGCTCTTGTGCCGTGATCAGTGCCCAAGCACCTTTTTCTTTTCCTTTTAATTAGGGGTTCCAAAATGGTAGGTGCTCTTATAAGTAAGTTTCCTGCATTCATGCGTAGGACTATAGAGACAAGAAAGCCTCCCTAGCAGACGACCCTGGGCTTCAGTGTGTGTGTGGGAAAGGTAGGTAAATGCTAGAACAGCTGTCAATTCAGAATGACTTCATCAAACAACTCAAATCACCAGAGTGTCTGCTTCTTCTCCTGCCATTACAAACTCATGTTTTCAACATTTTCTAGAGGCTTGATCCACTGTAAATATTATTCTTGTTGGAGACTCAAATTAAGTTGCTTCAAAACTGATTCTTGAAACATTCAATTGGATCATATAGTGTCCTTGGCTCCTTTGGCTTTTGATTTGACAAGATGTCCTTCGGTTCATCTGTACATTTTCTGTCCCAAGTACAGTCAGTCGCTTCTGATTCCTTTTAGAATGAAACACTATTTACAGATTACATCTGGACACCCCCATCTCATGAATCCCAAGTAAACTGAAGCAATACTGGGAGACGGAGATATTGAAGAACCCACATTTATTTATGTCATTCTCTGGGGGTGTATAGAATCTTAAAAGGTGGATTGCCTGCACAGAAATTGCCTTGCCTCCCAGGGCCAAGAAAGCCACAGGAGGTTCATTAGATGAGGCCAAAACGGGGAAGTCAGCTGACATTAAAAATTGGTAAGACTGGTCAAAGTATACTACTAATGTGTAAAAATCAGTGAGTCTCCTGAATTGTGCCTATCATAAAAAGTAGAGTCACAATAATGCCAGGTACCTGGAATGAGCAAGGGACAGTACTGCAAGGAAGGCCACACCCCACCCCATTCCACCCCAGTTTCTCTCCATCACTTCTTCCCAGTCCAACAGCCAGCCACCGGGGAACACTCTGAGGTCCCTCTTCTTCAGACCTAGACACGCCCTCACTGATCTACCTCTGTTCCCACTCTTCTACAGGGGACATGCTTGGCCCGAACAGACCTGCAGCTCACACTGCATGAGAAGGACCACAGCTCCCAACAGCTTTCACTGAGGACTTCTCAAAGGAGAGGCTTTCGTTTCTCAAAGGATAAATGAAAACTCTTTACACAGGTCCGCAACGCTCAACTGTCAGGCCAAAGGTTTCCTGCCAACATCTTTGCCAGGAGAAGAATGTTTCCAACTTTCAAGAGCATTTCACAACAGCCTTCCAGAGACCCTTCAGGAGTTGGGTCTATGAAGACTTAAGGAGCTCTGCAAAGCTGTGGTAATGGTTCATCCACAAGTAACTGGCGTGAAGATTAGGAAGCCAAGAAAAGGCTGGCCTTAAATATGGAACCCGGAAGACCACATTTTGAAACTTTTGCAAGCCATTCCTGGAATTACATCCCTCAGGCTGTCCTTGTTTTCCAAATAAGAGCGCATTTCCTTAAGATAACTAAACCAGAAGAGCAAGCAAGCTGGGACACACCACGATGTGTATCTGATAAGTATGCCACCGTCCTCAGAGTCAGCATCTTTATAACTTAGGGAGGAACAAACAAGAGATGGCAGCTGGAGCTGCTGTGGCCTTAAAATGCTTTTCCGGGTTACCACAAAGAAACTTAAGTTCTCTGAAGTTCTTCATACACACACACACACACACACACACACACACACACACACACACACATTACCTGAATCCAAAAGGTTTGCATATATGTTTGGTATATATGACATCAATAACTTGGGTCAAGAGCCAACCTAAAAATGCTTAGGAAAGACATTTTCAACCACAGAAACGACAGCAATGGCTAAAAGGAAAAAGAAAACGTTTTATTTACAAGTGTACTCTGCCTCCCCACCGACTTTTACCCATATATTTTTCATACTGAAATTTTTCTTGGGGCAGGTGGTAGGCTAAAGAAGAAGACAATGGGGATTTGTTAGCTATCTACTTCCAAAAATACAAGAATAGGAACGTTCCCCCACACACACACTTTCTTCAAGGTTTCAGACACAATTTGCTTGGGGTTCAAATCCAACTTCTACCACCCACTCACCAGGAGACGCAGAGTGAGTGGCCTTCATCAAGCTTGCTCCCTCCTCTAGAACTTCCACATGTGCCTTTACCGTTTCCTTCGATGATTTAAATGAGAAACAGAGTGGACGACGCACTTCAGTACGAGGTATAAAAAAAAGAATATGGTGGTCGATAATGGTGGGATGGTAAAAGTGGTGTATATTTCCACCTCCTAAAAGCCCATTCATAACGGTAAGGGGTGATGCCTTCCAGTGTGCAACGCTTCAGAGGAGGAACTTCCTAACCCAACAACCAAGAGAGGTCTCCAGCACTGGTATTCACCCGTGGCTCACTTTTTTTTTTTTTTTGGTTTTTCAAGATAGGGTTTCTTAAACCGGCAAACAATTTCATTGCATTAGGAAAAAAAGAAGATGCAACAAATATTGTATTTTGGGGGATACAAAATAACCATGGATTCGCAAACGCTTTAATGAAAAAGGAAATTGTTTTTATTATAACATAATTAAGATACATTTTTAAAACTGCTTTTACATTTTAATTATCTGCGCAAGGAGGTAATCCGCCATAATACACATGTGGAGACCAGAGGGCAATTTACAGGAACCAGTTTGTTCCTTCTGGCATGTACTCAGGTCATGAGACTTGGTGGCAAGTGCCTTTACTATCTGAGCCTAAACTACGTTTTGTGATTCTTTTATCTCCCATTGAGATATTGTTTATACAATCATACTCAAAGCCAGACCATAACTTCAAGCGTTCTTTGCAATAACACTGATGCTGTCTCTGGGTCCTCTACTCATTGATGAGAACTCAGTACTCTTAAAATTGATGCTGATTGAGGCAAACTATGAAGGCCAAAAGTTATAACAACAAACGGATTTAAAAAATATTTCTGAAAACAAATCTGGAATTAAGTATATATATATTTTTTTAAAAAAGCATATACTTGTTAAACATCAAACTCCCTTTATCAATCAACTGTAAGAGAATAAAAGAAGATCTGTACCCAAAAGTGATTATTTATTTCCAGAAGCAAAATCGTTGCAATAAGTAGCTAAACTGGCAATTTTAATTGCAATCTGAATCTCCGATGGAAGCGGCACCGTGGGCAGCTTTTTAGCAGCTCAGCGCACTTGCCCTCTAGCTTTTGTGCGCTCCCTCGCTAACTGTTTGCACCTGCTACCTCTGGACCACTGCCAGTGGGAAGCAAAGCCCACTTTTCTTCCAGGGCCTTAAGTGTTTACAGACACTATTTCCTCCCAGAAGGCTAATAGCCATTGACTCCTGGTCTCTCTGTAAATGACTCTCTAGAAGGCCCATGAGCTCTGGAGTGGGACTTGGCCCTGATACCATCTCTCGCTTAGCTTAGCTTCTTCCTTGAATAAGACCCTCTCTTCCCATTCCCCTGCTAGGTTTGCCTAGAAGGGTTTCCTTACCCAATCACTTTGCTGCTTCTGGGAGAACATACATGTCCTATGTCACCCAACACTGGGTAATAGTTAATGACATCCACCCAATAGTGTCACTTGCTGTTATGAAAACCAAGCAGTAATGGATCAGTCATTGATTCTGGATAATTAATTCTGGATAATTTCTTTTTGTTGCCGAAATACTTTTGCTATATAACCCAGGCTGGACTCAAAAATGCTCAATCCTGTGCCTCAGCTTCCCTATGTTGGAAAAGATATACTTTAATTGACAACAAGACCATTGATGATATAATCAACCATGCAACAATTATACTCACGGGCAAAAAGACTGGAGGACACCACCGAGCTACTGTTAGACAACCGCTTCTGGTGACGAGTTCATGCTCTCTGCATCACTGTGTAATTTGCAGAGCTTCAGAAATGAAACACCACACTCAGAACATAATCTTTTTTCCGGCTAATAAAAACACACATGACAAGAGCATGGAGTCGACGTCAGCTGAAAGGTGAACGCTGGATGGAAAGGGAGCAGAGAAAGCTGCAGAGCGCAGGCACAAGTCGTAAGTCTGAAGGCCATGAAAAACTGTAATAAAGTGGTATCTATTGGAAAGAGAGAAATGTGGACACGTAGCACAGGAAGCTCCTTTCTTATACACATGGTCTCTGTCAATCAGTAGACACGGCTCTATGCTGATGAGCTACTTGTTCTACGTCTCTGCACGTCCATATCAGACATTGAAAGAGAGAGGTAATTATTAATTAATATTTTATGCCAGGCATTTAGTACAGTGCCTAGATTATGGAAGGAAGTCAATACATGTTTATGAAACAAATTGTTAATTCAACAGAAGTTAACTGTTCCATTTCTAGTCTATGTGCCAACGGCAATTAAATCCGTCTCCCTCAATTCTAACTTGCTTAAAATCTATAGACTATACCCTTAAGTACTTGGAAATAATAAGCCATCATTAACTGGAGACACACTTCTGCAGTCTGAATATCTGTGTCCTCCGAGAATTTACTTACTGAAGTCCTAGCCTGCAAGGTGATGTTATCAGACGTTGGCTCTTGCTAGACACGGTGGTGCACACGTGCCTTTAGTACCAGCGCTCCTGAGACAGACACATCTCTATGAGCTCAAGGCCAGCTTCATCGACATAGTGAATTCCAGGCCAACCAGGGACATACAGTGAGACTGTCTCAATAATAATGATAATAATAACAAAAATCATATCTTTGAGAGATGATTAGTTCTTGAGGGAGGGGTTTCACGATGGTATGAGTGTCATTCTCAAGGGGACCTCAGAGATGGCTAGTCCCGTGTAATGCATGAAGAAACAACTAGACTGCACCACGTGAAAGCAGAAAGCAAGCCCTTGACAGCCACTGCACATGCCAGTGTCTTCATCGCAGACTTCCTTGACTCTAGAACGGTGAGAAATAAATTCCTGTCGTTTATAGCTCATCAGTCAATGATCTTTCACTACAGCAGATTAAACAAACACGGCATCTACTCAATGCCAGACACCATATTTTACACTGAAAATGCAATTTAATCTTCCACATAAGAAGTAGCCATTAGTTGTTTCTATATTATACAGCTCATACGTAGTAGAGAGACCTGCGGCTGAGAGCCTGTGCGCTTGGCTAACATGCCACAGTGCTCCCTTTGGTGGAGTCTAAAGGCCCATGGAGGAGAAGGTAAAGAAACACTGTGTTCCTCTACCTGGGTTTAACTTGACAAACACTTGGAACAAACAAGTGACCACAGCTTTCAAGACTGCCAAACTGAACACAATGTTTGTTACTCTAGGGAGGTGGCTTTCATCCAGGGTGAGGGCAACTCTGTCCCCAGGGAGTTTGGAGACACTTCTGGTTGTCACATTACTTGGGTAAGTGGTGCTATGCCACCTAGTGGGTGGAGGCTAGGAATATAGCACCTTATGGGGCAAAGCCTCTCAGGGTATGCTCCTGTACCTCATGCCTCAGGGTGTGGGTTGGCTCCTGTATTTCATGCCTCAGGGTGTGGGTTGGCTCCTGTATTTCATGCCTCAGGGTGTGGGTCGGCTCTGTACCTCAGGCCTCAGGGTGTGGGCTGGTTCCTATTTCCTATACCTTTTGCCTCAGGTCTCCATGAAAACCTATGCTCTGATGCACAGAAGAACACACACTTCTCCTCTGCCCAGGTCACAACACAATGTCACTGACTTCCCTTCCTTTAGAGTGACAGCCAAAGCTATGGCAGTACTGATACCAATTTACACGATTCTCTCATTTTTTTTTTAACCTGAAACTTGGCTGTGTGGAAGAGGAAGAAATCCAGCCAATTACTTCTGTGCATCCGAGAAGGGAAGGCTTATGAGCAGCAATTATACCTTCAGCCTGCTGGCTAGTTCACTCCATCCAATGTGTCAACTCCAGTTCACCATAGCTGGTGGAAGACACTCTGAGGCCGGAAGCAGGGATAGAGGCATTCTAATGAGCTGCTGCTTCCTGCAGGAAGCATGGGGCGATGGTAATACCAGGCTGAGTCACTGGGCAGCTATTTCCCTAAACTCTCCAAAGAGCAGCAGCGGGAAGCCGAATGGCATCCTATCCAATGCCCTTGGTCTGTCCTCCTTCCCACCGGCAGTCAGCTCTCTCCCCATGGCTGCTTGTTTTCACTAAGCCAAAGCTGCTCTATCATTCATGTTTGGGGAAATGGAACTGCCAAGCGCAGAGAGAAGATCCTTAACGTTCACATGTACCCTGCGTAATGTTTCACACCTCCATACTTACTCCCTGGCACTCTCGGAACCATTTCTTTCCAGGACGCGCTGAGCTAAGCAACTCTATTCCCTCTTCCACCTGAGGGGACCTGTCTGTCTAGCCAGGAAAGCCAGACTACTTGGCAAATAAGTTCTGAAGTAGGTTTCAAGATGACCCCATGTCAAATTACCCTCAAAAGTGAAGGTCTTTCTCTCTCTCTCTCTCTCTCTCTCTCTCTCTCTCTCTCTCTCTGTATCTATGGGGGTTCCATCTTCATGGGGAGGGAAGCCTTCTTTAGCAAACCAGTAAACTGGTAGGGGACATCCGAACCCCACAAAGATGTCACAGAGAGGCTTATTCTGAGCCATGAGGCTCAGCTTTGACAGCGCTAACAGAGGATGTGGGCTTTAATCAGGCAGGAACCTGAAGGCCCCTGTGCTCCTATTTCAGACAGTGGGGGTGGTGGGCAGGGAAACCCACATTCGACCACGCAGAGAGGGATTCAGACTGCCAGGGCTCAATTTCACAAGCTAAAGCCTCTTGGCTCTCCTAAAGTCAGGTAGTATTAAGAATTTTTGGATATGAAGCACAGCCATCCACTCCTCTATTCCACAAATACTAAGGCAGTGTGCTGGGCTCACTGCTGGGCAGCCAGAAGAGAACCCAGCCCTGGTACGAGCACCTCTTATGAGCATGTGATAATGGCACTGAGGAGGTGTGTCCGCTGTTTCAACTTGCATATCAAATTGCTGATCAAATCAGGATTATTAGCATCTCTCCTATGGGTTTTCAACCCAAGTGGTCTGGGACTCTTTGACATCATCTCTAAAGACATTTGTGTTCTTTAGAAACATATAAAGGTGAGGAGGAAAGAGCTGTGGCATCCCCGGGAGAAACCAGGGACACAGGGTGTCACAAAAAGCTCCCAACGATGAGGAACTACGCAGCTCAATGTGTCAACAGAACAGAGAGGTTGGCAGGCCCTGCTTTAGAGAAGAAGACTTTAACCAAACCATCATGCCACTGAGGCAATACTTGAATTCATTTTTTAAACTTATCTTTGGTACAAACGCTCTGAAAGTAAGTAGGCTACACACCAGAGGAAGCCAGGCACACCCACACAGAGAGGGTCTGTAGAGAGTCTGAGGAAAGCCCCGCCCTCCCCAGTGGAGACTGGAGAATGAGCTGTAGGTAGAGTCCAAGGAGCGGGGCGAGAGGTTGGAAAGTCATTCATTAAGACAGCCTGGAGGGTAAAATGCCTTTGATGGTTTTGTTTCTTCTCTTTTCATGCCGTCATCCCTTCGCAGTCTTTGCAAAGGCATGGGTGACCCTTGAGTGGGAAACCCTGCTGAACACCCAGTTCACGGGCAACACACACTGGAGCCCAAAGTAGAGAGCAGCCGAAGACTCTCAACACCTGTGTCCATCTTCCTCCACTACCCATTGCACTTGGGTGTCTGGTACCCTCAGAGGCCAAAAGGCTGCACTGGATCCTCTCTCACTGGAGTTACAGTTGGTTGTGAGCCGCTGTGTGGGTGCTAGGAATCGAATCAGGTTCTCTGGAAGGGCAGCCTGTCCACTTAATTGCTGATCCATCTCTCCGGCTTAGGCCAGTTCGTAAGGCCTCTATCAATGCTGGCTTCTGGCCATCACTACTGTTGATCACCATTAGCATCGGAGACAGAGACGATAATCTCATTCTCTGAGGGTCTCCACTACAGACCATCTTAACCTAACTTCAAGTATAAAAGACTCAAACTGACTCCTGAAAACAAAATGAAGTTGCCTTATTTAGTTGTTTGTCTTTCTTTTCCATTGCTGACCCATTTCCTATTTCTTTAGTGTAAGGGCTGCAAGGGCCTAGGATGTGAGAGTAAGGGACCTTTGTATCCGGGCACACATCTCCAGCGAAGATAATGTGCAGGCCTTTGTCTTTCCCAGGGCAGCAGCATGCTGTACAGCCCTGTCAACAGTCCTCACGACAGGATTAGAAACGACCATGGAGCACCACGTCAGCTTGGGAAATGGGCGTCAGGCTGCCAAGCTCATGAATACAGAGTGGTTTCCTATCAGCCCAAAACAGGGTGCCTGTTTCAATGGAAGGTTTTGGTGTGGGGCAACCAGACAAACCCTGTCTCAGTGGTCATGAGATTTAAAGGTTTGTTTAGATGGGTAGAATAACATGGAACAGGAAATGCTAGACAACTACCCAAAGAGACCACTTACAAATAATGTGACACCATACTATAGAGCCTATTAGGGTGACCTCAGACAACAGACAATCTGGAAGAGAAGGCTTAAGTGGACCCCAATACACAGTGTTCCTGCATACAGATATTCCCTCAGCAACTTTCATGGAGATACTAGGAAGAGAGGTGGCTAGTCCTAACCACTAAACTTGCTAGTCCTAACCACTAAACTTGCTAGTATTTGCCAGATCTTAATAATTGGCACCACCCACCACCTACTTCCCATCCAAGAATTCAAGCCAAAAGCCTGGGAACTATCTTTTCCTTTATCCTATTAGAATCAACAACAAATTCATTTTGCCTCTTGAACGCATCTCAGATAGTCTCTACATCTCCTTATCCCCTAAGTCACCAACTTCTCTGGAAGGCAGCACTGAGTTCCTTCACCCAAGATACCACTCACACTGCTCTCTGACTGACTGCTGAGGGAAGGAAAGATGACCATGACCTTTTGCAAAAGATCTGCGCCCAACTATCCAGTGGCTTTCCAACATTCTTGTTAGCAACAGTAAGTCCGTCCTGCAGCCTATAAGTCACTAGCTGGCCAGGATCAAACTTTCCTCCTCCAGATATACTGAACCTTCTGGTTTCTTTCAGCATTTGGCTTCCATGTGAAAGTTCTTCCCAAATGAAAGATACATCACGTTGTTTCCCCTTGGTTCCTCATCTGCCCTGTCCATCACTGTACCCTAGCATCCAGGATGGCACATGGATACTGAGGTGTTCAATATATAAACAAGGCATTAAAGAAGTAGCCAGGCCTCTGAAGAGCAACTTAATTGAAAGGCACACCATGGACCATTTCACAGTCTAACAAAGCTCAAAAGCGCTTGGCACTCTTCACGAGCTGGACTGGGTGATCCTTGGTAGGAAGGGGCTGTTAAGCAGCATCTCTAGGCGTTACCCAGGAGATGCTTGCTGCATCTTCCACCCAGTTGTGATAACCACATGCCTGGAGATATGAACAGACATCCCTGGAAGACAGAGGGAAGAACGACCCTGATTGGCAACCACTATTAAAAAATTTGGAATAAATGGACAGCATTCCCATTCTGGGCACAAAATGCCTAATTAACCTATATTCATCGTTTGAAGCAGAATAATGATGGCTTTCAGTACAGTGTGGCTGAACAATCATTTATTTCAGTAGGAGTATTCGTTATACCCCCCCCCGCCGCCCCGCAGACAAGCGTATGGAACAACCATGAAGGTGTGGGTTAGACCACTCTGACGGATTCAACTTCCTTTCTGCATCAGTATTCTAGGTGATGTCTGAAGTGAGATGATAGCGAACAATGGGAAGGGATAGGGCAGGACTCGGTTCCTTTTATCCCATCTGACTTTTACTTTGTGTTTGGCACATAAAAAAAGTAAAAGGAAGGAGGGAGGGAGAGAGAAGGAGAGAGAGA
>PVIU01012591.1:0-59348 GCA_004026605.1 Ondatra zibethicus | reverse complement strand
TCTCCATCTGCCAACTTTCGCCGCCACATTCAGAGAGTCTGGTTTGATCATATGCTCAATCAGTCCCAGTCCAGGTGGATTGGTGTGCTCCCATTAGTTCAGGCACACTGTCTCAGTAGGTGGACCAGCCCCTCACGGTCCTAACTTCCTAACTCATCTTCTCCCACCTTCTGCTCTTCACCTGCACCTTGGGGGCTCAATCCATTGCTCTGATGTGAATAAGAATGGCCAAGATCAAAACCACAGATGACAACCTATGCTGGAGAGAATGTGGGGTAAAGGGAACACTCATCCATTGCGGGTGGGAATGTAAGCTGGTACAGCCCCTTTGGATTCCTGTGTGGCGATTTCTCAGAAAATTAGGAAACAACCTTCATCAAGACCCAGTAACACCACTTTTGGGTATATATCCAAATGATGCTCAATCGTGCCACAAGGACATGTGCTCAACTATGTTCATAGCAGCATTTTTTGTCATAGCCAGAACCTGGAAACAACCTAAATGTCCCTCGACTGAAGAATGAATAAGGAAAATGTGGTACATTTACACAATGGAGTACTACACAGCAGAAAAAATCACAACATCTTGAATTTTTCAGGAAAATGGATGGAGCTAGAAAGCATCATTTTGAGTGAGGTAACCCAGACACAGAAAGACAATTATCACATGTATTCACTCATAAGTGGTTTTTAAACATAAAACAAAGAAAACCAGCCCACAATTCACAATCCCATAGAATTTAGACAACAATGAGGACACTAAGAGAGATACATGGATCTAATCTACATGGAAAGTAGAAAGAGACAAGATCTCACGAGTAAATTGGGAGCATGGGGACCTTGGGGGAGAGTTGAAGAGGGGGAGGAGAGGCAGGGAGGGGAGCAGAGAAGAATGTAGAGCTCAATAAAAATCAATTAAAAAACAAAAGAAAATAAGGCAAAGCAAAATAAACAAAAAAAGGTTAAAAAGAAAAAAAAAACCCATCCAGTTTTTTTCTAATGTAAAAAACATTAGAGCAAACACTCCACCAAATGAAAATATATGTGTTATATGTGTGGCAAAGAAGCATATGGAAAGATGTTCAAAATCATTAGCCGTTACAAAAATCGAAACTGCACTTGATCCCAGTCAGACACTCAAGAGCAATCAGGAACTGCGTAAAAGAACTTAGAGTGGGGAGCTAAGGTATTGGAAGCAATCTGTATGGCATGCTGGAGGTAAGTACATGCCTTTGTTTGTGAAAACTCACAGAACTCTGTACCATTAAGAAAGAATTTTATTACATGTGAATTTTAAAAGTCAATCAAAATATCTGAGAAATACAGGATGCAATTCAAAGTGTGACAAACAGATGAAAGTATGTTGCAAATGTGTGATGCAACCCCATTTAACAAAACACTTGAGTTAGGTAGTCCTGGAAAACAGTCCTCTGACTCAAAACTATAAATCTAAAGAACAAAAACCCAAAAATCTGTAGATAATTATTGTCCTGTGCTTGAAAAGCTTGTGACTCCGAAGGGTAAAGGTAGGCAGTGTTGAGACTGCTTTGCATGTATACTGGAGCTGCACAAATACCCAACTACATAATGCACAATGAAAGCCTTATTCATCACTGTCAAAATCAGAGAGGAGATAATAGCATGAACTTTTTCTTCAAAGATTTCAGAATATAGACTTATGCTGATGAGAGAAGGGGAGAACAACATAAAGGAAGGAAGGAAGGAAGGAAGGAAGGAAGGAAGGAAGGAAGGAAGGAAGGAAGGAAGGAAGGAAGGAAGGGGAAGACTAATGCAGGAAGATTACAAGTTCAAAGCCAACTTAGACAATTCAACTGAAACAAAAACTAAAAACAGGGTTGGAGATAGATGTATTTCAAAATCACTACAAATACACAGAAAATACAGAAGGGTACATTATATATTTATAATGATTTTGTTCCATTCAACTTAATAAAAGTATAAATTCCTAAATGCATAAATACAACCTGATTAGTCTGTATAATGTTCCTTGTGTTTATATGTTTTCAGGGCTGAACATGTGGTATTGGAGATTCGACCATTGTGCTCATCCCTGGGGAAGACTATTTCTCTAACTCTCTGCATGTCTTAGTTGCCTGGAGTTCTTTGGGTAGGTTGAGACCTCATGGACTTTCCCCTTCCACATTGGAACAATAGAATTGTTATTATTCTTGTTCAGCTACTATTTGGGAAGCCATGATACTGAGACTTATGAGTCTGGCTTCTGACATTCCCAAGAGATAGTCTCACAGCACAGTCTCTGATCCTCTGGCTCTTACAGTCTTTCCACCCCTTCTTCTGTAACAATTCCTGAACCTCGTGTGTAGGGGTTGTATTATAGATGTGTTCTTTGTGTACTGGCGCCACAACTCTACATTTTGATTGATTGTAGTTTTCAGTAATGGTCTCCATCTGTTTCAAAGACAAGTTTCCTTGATGAGAGATGGGGACTATACTTATCTGTGGACAAATATTTAGAATGTAGTTGGGAAATATTCTGGTTTAACAAATTGGCACTTGTAAATTCTCCTCCAAGATCCAGGATTTCACTAGCCCTAGGCAGTTGGCTAGGTTTCCAGTACTAGACATAATCTCCCACTTTTTTGGTTTGTTTTTCTTTTTTTGCTTCCATTCTTTGGAAGCTTACATGGCACTTTCTGGTACCATGAAAACTATGGTTTAACCTTAGTTTCAGTTCAGGAGCCTCTGGACCCTGTGTCTGAATGTTATGTTTTATCCTTTTGGCTTTTTGGGAGGGCACACCAACAAGCTCCCAAATAAATCACACAGAAAAGTTTATTCTTAGTTATGAATGCCGGCCTTAGCTTGGTTTGTTTCTTGCCATATTTCCTTAACTTAAATTATTCCGACTATTGTTAAGTCTAAGTTGTTAGACTTTTTTCTTTCTCTATTTCTATATACCTTTCTTTGCTTCATTCTCCGTGGCTTGCTGTATAGCTGGGTGACTGGCCCCTGATATCCTCCCTCTCCTTGTTCTCTCATTGCTCTTCTTCCTCAGTTCTCCTTCTATTTATTCTCTCTGCAAGCCTGTCTCACCTATCCTTGCCCCTGCCTTGCTATTGGCCGTTCAGCTCTTCATTAGGATCATCGGGTGTTTTAGACAGGCACGGTAACACGATTTCACAGAGTTAAACAAATGCAGAATAAACAAAAGTCACAGACCTGAAAATAATATTCCCCAACACTGAAGTACATGCTGTCTTCAACAATGGGAACTTACTTTCCATCTTTGGGGAGGCAGGCAGAGCACTAGCAGTAACCTTCCTTTAGTACTTTAGGAGACTCTTGGACAATTTTTACAAGCAATTGAAAAGAATGCTTCTTCTATCTGGTGTTGGAGCTTTTGTTAGATTGTCTTTGGCTCTTTAAAGGAGCATTATCAGGCCATTTAAATTTTATATGTATATTTTTATACAAACTTATGTGCATTATAGAGTGTTTTGAGGTAGATAGTTAATAGTATGATTCTTTATTATTTTCAGGCGTCCTTGCTATTGTTTTATCTTCCTCTTTCCTTCTGTATTCATCTTCCTCTCCTCCATAATAAGATCTTCCTTTTCCCATTTCTCTCATTAAATCACTTATACAATCAACATTAAAGTAGACTTTCCTTATAAATGGAGTCTAAAATAAAATTTGAAACACACAGAGATAGAAAACAAAATAATGACAGCTGAGAATGTTGATACATGTCTACAATTGCAGCTCTTAGGAGGCTGAGGTAAGAAGATTATGAGTTTGAGGTCAGTTTGAGCTACAGTTTAAGACCCTATCTCAAATAAGCTAAACAACAAACTAACTAAACAATGATTCAAAGAAAAAGTGAGGAGTAGAAGAAATTAAGAAGTAAGCTGTAGCATGAGGGGCTGCTTGTTGGGGTTTCTGTCCTGCCCAGTTCCTGCAGCCAATTAGCTCCAAAGAAAATCACACAGGTCTACATAAGTTATAAACTGATTGGCCCATTAGATCAGGCTTCTTATTAGCTCTTGTAGGTTATATTAACCCATTATTCTTTCTATGTTAGCCACATGGCTCAGTACCTTTTTCAGTGGGGCAGGTCACATCCTGCTTCTTCGGTGGTCTGGGTAGGACTGCGGAAAGAGGTTCCTTCTTCCCAGAATACTCCTGTTCTCATTGCCCCACCTCTACTTCCTGTCTGTTTTTCCCACCTATACTTCCTGCCTGGCTATAAGCCAATCAGCATTTATTTAAAATATAATTGACAGAATACAGACAATTCTCCCATACCACTTCCCCCTCTTTTTTTTAAACAAAGAAAAATATCCATAGTCCATTTTTGGGAATGTGGGAGTAGTACTCCAGGCTACTTCTGGCTGGTTGGGGGTGCTGATAATCTTATGGGGACCTAAAGAAAATTTAGAGTTATGATCAAGTCCTGACTAGAGTATCCTGTGAGGCTTGATCATCTCAAACAGCATTTTGAATCTGTTCTGGATGTAGAACTCAGTCCAGGGTTCAAGCCCCACATTGGGCACCATTCTGTTGTAGGAGGAGCGGGCTGCATCCCGCCACCCGGCTAGCTTAACCCCCAAAATAACCACACAGAAATTGTACTAATTTAATTACTGCCTGGCCCATTATCTCTAGCCTATTATTGGCTAACTCTCACATCTTGACTCAACCCATTTCTAATAATCTGTAAACAACATGAGGTCTTGACTTACTGGGAAAGATTCTAACCAGCGTCAGTCTCAGGCAGGAGCTTCATGGCCTCTCTCTCTCTCTGCTTCCTTCCTTCCAGAATTCAGTTCTGTCTACTCCACCTACCTAAATGCTGCCCTATCAAAAGGCCAAGGCAGTTTCTTTATTCAACCAGTGAAAGCAACACAAATACAGAAGGACCACCTACACCAGTAAGCAAAGAATATCACATAGTAGATGTGTAAGATAAGTCTAGAGATTTAATGTATCACATAAGAACTACAGCTAACAAAATTGTATTTCACTAAGGATTTTCATTAAGCAGACTTTAATTCCTCTTACAAGAAAACAAATCAACTATGTAATATGAGTTAACTTCCTTCACTATAACAATCATTTTACTACTTCCATATCTATATATCCCATAATACTGTGTTGTGAGATAAAGTATATAAAATATACATAGTTAAATTTATCTTAAAATTTTAAAGTGAAACAACTTTTTCACATGAATATTTGCTATACAAATATGTATGTGTTTTAGATATTTTTGAGTCTCAGCTTTCTTTCCTTCTACATTTTTTAAAAAAATTTCTTCAATACTAGGACCTTTATAAGACATTGGCAGACTTGGATGTGTATATGACAAGATGGAAAACCTTAAAAGGAAAAAAACAGAAGAAAACCAATTAATAAGCATACACTTTATGATTAAAGTACTAAATTGAACTAGTTATTTATTAAAGTTTTACATATCTGTGTGTGTGTGTGTCACATATGTGTACAGGTTCTTGTGGAACAGAAGGTATGAGATCCCCTGAAGCTGGAGTTGCAGGCAGTTGTGAGCTTCCAGACACTGAGTGATAGGAGTGGACCTTGGGTCCTCTGAGCCATCTCTCTGGGCCCAGTAACAGTTCTGTATATTTCATTGAACTTGTTCAGTTACCTTTTGCTGTCTAACAAGTTAAACTTTGATGGTACGAAAAATTTTCACAAATTTATGAACTAGAGCACAATGGGGCTGAGCCATCTATGTTGCACAATAACTAGGGTCTAAGCTATAGCAACTTGAATAGGTAGAAGAATCTGATATGGCTGTTCTAGAATCATAAATCTGGGAATGAGCTTTAGATATTGGTTAGGCGATATGATTATTTTTGATATCACATCTGCTGGATTTGGACTGTCTAAAGTGACTTCATCACTTACGTGCCTGGTACCAATGACTGAAGACCTGAAATGTCTATCATTATCTAGGGATCCCCATGGCTGTCTTAGTGATATGGCTTGAATTTGAAATGTTTTCTCCAAAACGTATGTGTGTTAAAGTCTTGGGTCCCACATGATACAATTATTTTGAGTTCTAGGAACTTTATAAGGTGAAGCCTATCTGGAGGAAGTAGGTCACCAGAGACATGTTATTAGGGGCTCTATCTATCTCAAGCTTTTTTCTATATCACTGTCTACTTCTTATTGGTCATAAAGTGAACAACCTTCTCCTTCTGCTGATCCTCTTCTTCTTCTCCTCCTTTTACCCACGCACTCCAACCACCATGGTGTTCAACATCATTTAAGTCCAAAGTAATAGATCATTCAACTATGAACAAATACCTATGAAACTGTGAGTCAAAAATAAATAATCTCCCTCTTTAAGTTGTTCTATCAGTTATTTGGGCCACAGCTATGGAACAATAACACACATACCTCAGCTACCTCACAGAATGGTAGAATCAAGCTAGTTGAACTCATTGTATACTAACTGTACCCATCCTGCTCATAGTGTATGTGGTAGTTTGAATAAGCTGAGTCCATAGGCTTTGAATGATATGAACCCCATAGGCACATATATTTGAATGCTTAGGGAGTGGAAATATTGTTGGAGTAGGTGTGGCTTTGTTGAAGAAAGGGTGTTACTAGGGGTGGGCTTTGAGTTTTCAGTAGCTCAAGTCAGGCCCAGCAGCTCACTTGCCTGGATTCAGATGTTGCCTGCAGATTCAGATGTAGAGCTCTCAGTTCCTTCTCCAGCACCATGTCCTCCTGCATGCTGCCATACTCCCCACCATGGTGATAATGGACTACACCTCTGAAACTGTAAATGAGCCCCAATTAAATATTTTCTTTTATAAGATTTGCTGTAGTCCATCCCCTGGGAGGTGAGGTAACAAGGAGGATTCATGAGTGGGGCAAGACACCCAGATCTCCCTAGTAAGAAGAAATCAAGATTTCACGAGTGGACTGAGGAAGGGTCAAAACAGGAGCATGAGTGATCAGGTTGCAGATCGGGAGAGAGTACTGAAGGAGATGATGGGAAAGAGGAGGCCATTTCAGGGTCAGGTAAAAACTTGACACAAAAGAATCTCCCAGGAATCTACAAGAAAGACCCTGTCTAGATTCCTAGTAATAGCAGATACATAACCTGATCTGGCCATCTTCTCTGACCAGATTGGTGCCTAGCCCAGTTGTCATCAGAAAGGTGTTTTACAACAACTTGTGGAAATAGATGTAGACCCACAGCAAAAAATTAGGCAGAGTGTGAGGGATCCTGTAGAAGAGGAGAAGAAAGGATTGTAGAAGTCAGAGGGATCAAGGACACCACAAGAAAGCTCACGGAATCAACTAACCTGGGCTCTTATGGGCCCACAGAGACTGAACAACCAACCAAGGAGCTTGCACAGGGCTGACCTAGGCACTTTGCCCATATGTTACACTTATATAGCTTGGTCCTTTTGTGGGACTCCTAACAGTGGGAGTGTGTCTCAAAGCTGTATCTGACTCTTTTACAGGCCTTTTGGATCCTGCTCTTCATACTGGGTTGCTTTGCCCAGCTTTAAAACATGGGGAGGTACTTAGTCTTACTGCAGCTTGCTATGCCATGTTTTGTTGATATTCATGGGAGACCTGCTCTTCCCTAAACAGAACCAGAGGAGGTGTCATTGGGGGTGGGAACAGAGGAAGGATGGCGGAGAGAGACTGGAAGGAGAGGAGGGAGAGGAAACTATGGCTGAGCTGGAAAATAAATAAATAAATTTATTTATTTTTTAAAAAAATAAAAAAATGAGTTGCTGTGGTAATCCTGTCTCATCAGAGCAGTAGAACACTGACTGTGACAGAAGCTGGTGTCAAGAGTGGGATATTGCTGTGACACACATGATCACAATTCTTGTTGGAAAGTGTAGACTTTGGACTTTGAGTTAGAAAAGCAGTCAAATGCTTAAAGTGGGACTTAATGGGCCATACTAGCAATGCTGGGAGCAATGTAGATTATAAGGACCCAACTCAAGAGGAGAAGGTTTCAGGGGAGAAGAATATTAGTAAATGGCCTAGAGATTGTTCTTGTGATATTTTGGTCAAGAATGTGACTAATTTCTGCCCTTATCCAAAAATAAAAGAAAGAAAAAGAAAACTACCTAAAGTTAAATTGCAGAATTTTAGATTTACAGCATTGGCAAAGGTGATGTTAAGACATCCTAGTATTGAAAGTATTGTGCGGTCATTAGCAATCACTGTTATGCAGATCTGTAAAGAAAAGGAGAAAGCTGGATAAAGATAAATATAAAACATGAAGTTTGAGGATAAAAGGAGCGGCAGGAAGTATAGTGGACTTAATCTAGTACTCAAGGACAGAAAAAGTTTAAAGAGAAACCTGAGGTTAAATGGAATAAAGGAAGTGGTAATCTCAAGGCAAGAACCCATCCAGCTAAGCTTCCAACTGGTGAAAAGGAATTAAAGAAAAGCTTAAGCACTGAAAGAAATCATTGAAAACAGAAAGCTGGTGAAACTGTGCTTGAACAAGGGGGACAAGTTCCAGCCTCAGAAAGCAGAAGAACTTGGCATTTTGGGCCATGTGGTTAGGGCTTCAGACTCAAGAATAAAAAGAAAGGAATTGGGGAATCTTCCTCTATGACTAAAAAAAAAGCCACTGAGACCAGGCACTTTTCAGGGATGTCCCTGAATGGAGGCCCAGAGAAGCCACTGCATGAAGCTGTGAAGATGAAGCCTGGATTGTGCTGGGGAACCCAAGATGTTGAAGATTCCAGAACCATGGGGTACCTGCTGAGGAAAGCTGCAGACTGGATATGGAACCAGCCCAAGAAAAAGAAGTGTACTGTAGTCAACAAAGCTGAAAAGACTTGGAGATCTGAAGAGTGCTTTGATATAAGACATAGAGATGCAGAATTAGGAGCTTGTCCTGACAGTTTCAGGTCTTGATTTGGTCCAATATTGTAGTGGCATTTCATTTGTATTTTAATAAATGAAGCTTGTCTGAAGATCAGAAAAGTAAAACAATCACACTGTTTAGTCTTACAGAACAAGCAGAAATGACACGCACCTTTAATCCCAGTAGCCACACTAGCTTGCCATAGAAACCAAATGGTAGTGGTGCACGCCCTTAATCCCAGAACTAGAGAGGATCATAAAACAGGAGGTGACAGCTCTCAGTCTCAGCCTCATTCTGAGGTTTCTTAAAGGCAGGATCACTATTTCAGACTGAGGTCAAGGTAAGAGCCAATGGCTGGCTGCTTTGCATTTTTGGTCTTCAGGTTCAACCCCAATATCTGTCTCTGAGTTTCTATTAATCGTGCTTCACAGTATTTCTTCAGTGTGCCCCTTTTCCTCCTTTTTGGGATGGTAATATATATTCTTTGCCCTTGTATGCTGTAAGTATGAGATCTGCTTTTGGATTTTGATTTTACAGGGGATTATAGTTTAGAACTTGCCATGAGTCTCAGAAGAGGCTTTGAACTTTGGACTTTTAAACAGTAGTGGGACTATTATAGACTATAGGGACATTTGAAGCTGGACTGAATGCATTTTTGCATTGTGATATGGCTACAAGTGTATGGGGGCCAGGGAGTGGAATGAGGTAGTTTGACTAAGAGTGGACCCATAGGCTCATATATTTGAATGTTTAGGAAGTGGAAATATTGTTGAAGCAAGTGTGGTCTTGTTGAAGAAAATGTGTTACTGGGAGTGAATTTTGAGGTTTCAGAAGCCCAAGCCAGGTCCAGAGGCTCTTTCTCTTCCTGCTGCCTGCTGATCCAGATGTAGAACTCTCAGCTTCTTCTCCAGCATCATGTCTGCCTGCATCCTTCCATGCTTCCTGTCATAAAAATTATGGACTAAACCTCTGAAACTATAGCAATCTCCAGTTTATAATATTTTATAATATAATATATAATATTTTATAATATTTACTATGGCCATGGCATCTCTTCTAAGCAACAGAACACTGACAAAACAGTGCATGTAGAAGCAACAAGCCTTCTTATAAGTCACCATGCATAATTTCCACCATATTCTATTAGTGAAAAGTGAGTCACAGTCCCATTTCAGATTCTGAGGGTGAAGGAATATATGACCCCTCTTCATGGAAGAATAGCTAGTGCATGTAAGAAGGACAATTGAAAGTGGTTACTGTGGAAACTATGATTATTTGATAATAGATAAGTAAAATAAACTGGGATTATTTATAAAAAATAAAAGGAAGTAAGTAACTAAACAACATGAAATACCAAGTCAGGTTATAGAACGTTCAGAAATTTTAGTCCTTTATCTTGTAGCCTGTATGAAATCAGTGCTTATCTATTCCATTTCTTAGATGCTCCTCTTCTTAAAATCTATAATTTGAAATAATTTTGGAATCATAACAAAATAAATCTCCTTTGGTGAATCAAATGTACTTAATTTATAAAAAGTACTAAGATATTTTTATAAGTTATGTGTGATTAAGGAATTTCATTTTAAATGTCATAGCCATTAACACCATGTTCATGAAATATGCCTTCACACATGTTGTATTAAGAAATGTAAAGAAAGTATGCTGTTGTTTAGAATATAATACTATTATTAAATGCAGAATCTTATTTAATGAATATCCCCAAACTGTCAAAATTACATAGTATAGTTATTTTCACGATCAGATTAACCATCTCTGTTGCCACTAATTTACTGATGTATATACAGTAAATTTTCCTCAAAGAGAAATGTGTGAGCACAATATTAAATCTTTGCCAACATATCAGTGAAAAGTTATAATTTTTGTCTGTTCAAATAATTCATTACTTTATTTTTAATAACTACAAAATGCTACAGACTAATAAAAGATTTTACAGGTCAAATTTACTTTTATTGTACTGAAGATAATTGCTACTTACAGTGAAGAAAACTTTCTCACTCGTGTATTTGTTAAACTCATATATTTGTTAAATTTGTCTTCTTTACACTCAGATAATTTGAGAAAAACTTGACCACTTTCTGTATCTCAAGTCCTATTGTGAATATGTACATCCATGCATATGCAGGGTGAGGGATGTTGTGTCATGCCACTAGATATTAGAAACTTAAAGTTGGAGAAGATAGATTTAAGATACTTAAACAATTATATCAAAAAAAACTATATAACATGATAAATTGAATAAAATATTTGCTCAAATGCCTCCTCTAGTCAGAATACATTAACAAAAGGAAGGAAGTGTAAGAGCTGAGAAACTGAAGCAGCTTTCACAGAGGGAGAGTTGGCTCTCCTCTCAGTAGATGTCACATCACTACTGAATTGGCAAAGAAGCGAAATGAGCATCTGGCCAACAAAGCACGATTAAGGATAAGTACAGTAAATCCAATTTGCTCCTGCAAATGGAAGCCCTTGAATACATGGGCAATGTTCTAGGCTCTCTTACCTGTCTCCACCTAATCCTGCTTCACGGCTCATTAAACTCAGCCGGCAGCTGTGCTCCTTTAGGCCTCAGTTCTCAGCCACCCAGAACCAGCGCAAGTATCTGCTCTTTCATTCAACAAAACTTCTCAACAGGAAGTTTAAAAATGGGTTGACATGCACATTCTATAAAGAAGTCCTCCAGGCAAAAACTCTACAAAATATGGGGTTTAATTTTGCTAATTACCCTAGGGTGACTACATATGCTAAAGCTCCTGTTCTTCATTCATTTATTGATTTGTTACTATTTCTCTCTGGCTCCTTGCAACACTATTCAGTTACTACCTTCACCTTCTTGGCTAGATACTATTCTGTTATCATAAATTCCTGATGGACGGAATTGCTCCTTTGCTTAAAGACAGAGTTGAAACCATCCCTCACTCCTGGCATTATTCCTCCTATGAAACAGCATTGGACCTCTCTTCTGGGTACCAAATACAGTAGCAGTTGAGTCATCTTCCTAATGAAACCTTTTGTTCATGTATTTCCAGTCCTATTTGCAGTAAAGAGAACCTGAGAGATGACCTGTACATATGGACTATTTAAATAGTTCATTCTGTACCTGAGAAAACCATACTGGGTTCCAGATAGCACCATTTGGAATAAAGCCCACTTCCTCCACTACTTCTTTTGTCCAAATTCATCCAACAGCAATTCTGAGTTCCTGTAGAATTACCAACAATATATTAACAATGTGAGTCAATGAAATGCTCTTATTTCACTTATAAATTTATAAATTGATATTCTAATTTTGTATGTGTATACACATATATGTATATCTAATTTCTATAAAGTACTATAGTGTATTCAATTGAATAATGCCTCACTAGGCTATCAGGAGCTCATCTCTGGGATCGGTAAACATGACACTTTTGCCAGGCAAGCACATTTGTGGGTATGATTTAGTAAAGAACCTTGAAATGGAAAGAAAATCTTGCATTATCTATGTGATCCCTAAATGCAATCATCAGGTATTTATTCATTACTATCCTAGAGAAGGAAGTACATTTCAGAAGGTCCCATTTTTTTGGATTGCATTTCTGCACTAAATTCTCTTAAAGTCGCACTCTGGTAACTGGGACCATTCAGAGATGGAAGTACATTCTGAACAGAGAACCCTGAGCCGGAACTGGGACCTACCTGATCTCTAGCCACAGATTCTCTCCATTAGTCTCTGTTGACCTAGCACACCAGTTGAAGATAATTTTGGGATTTGTGCCTTAAGACTGTCTTGGGATCTCACAGCTTGGCTTCAAGTTCTAATAGATGCCTAGCAAGTAAATCACTTCTGAGGGTCTGTAAAATTTTTCATATTTTTAAAAATACACTATTAATTTCTAACACAGCAATTGGAAGCTGGTATTCACAGGTGCCTTAGGCATGATAAAGTCTCACAAGTTGTGAACCTTCAGTAGCAAGAGTGGACCACCACAATGGTCCTGACAAGTTCAGAATTCTAGGGATACTAATGGTCTACAGCTAACATGTGGCCTTAAACTCTACATGAGCTTGTGCATTGGCTCTTACCCATCTGTGTTCTTATCACAGTGCCACCTCCCATTTATAGTGACAGATACACTTTAGTCTGTGAACATTCTCAAAGTTATGAAAAAGTAGTCACCAAAAGCTCTCCAAAGGTTTTGTGCTGTGTCAGGCAGTCATTTGATGTCCTCTAAGGACTTTTTAGCCTGCTGCTCCGTAATGCCAAAGGGCATTTCTGATCCTTATCTTTTCTTACTTTCAATATATTGATATGCTAACATTCTATTATCTTCTCTTTTTCCCAGAGTTGGCTACGGAATCCAGGACTTCATGCATGCTAGGCCTGTGCTCTAGTACTAAAATAATCTTCTTGGAAGTCTTACGGAATGCAGAACAGGTGGTATATATTCGGTGCATGAATAGCACCACTGTTCCCAATCAGTCTACAAAAATCCATGTTTATCATTCTATCTGCCATTAATGCATGGAAGAAAGGGATGTGGTCAAAATTCAAAGACATCACACTGCCAGAAAAATGGAGGAATAAAGCTGGAAGAGTTCAAAGAAATCTTTGCTGACACGGTGTTGCTTCACATTTATGCTGTGCTTACATTTTCCCACATATCTTGAGACATGTGTTTGTGGCCACAAAAAATAACAAATATAGCATCAATGTCTAAGGGACCAATTGAAATTCAGTACTCACAGGTGTTGCCTGCATGAAGAAGTCTCATAAGTAGTGATAGAACTAAACACATAGTGTTGGGGACCTCCAATAACAAGAAGCTATGCATCATTCCAATTCAAATAGGTTTCAAAGAGCCACAGCATGTGTACATATTGATTGTGGGGAGTAGAAAGTTGTTCAGGAAAGTTAACAAGGAACATACATAAAGAGCATTAAGAGTGGCCTCTGGGCAAGAAAAAGCAGAACTTAAACACTATGAAAAGTTCATATGTATCAATTAAACATGAAACAAATACATAAGTCCCTTTTTCCTAAGCATTATTATAAAGTCTCTTCAATGAATCACTGCTTCATAGGAATGAGTACCATTTTAAATGCTTTATTTTGTTTATTCATTGATTGATTGCAGTGCAGTGCAAGGGAACAGATCCAGGGTTTCACACATACTAAGCAAGTGCTTGACCACTGAGCTACAGCCGCAGTCCATGCACCAACATACCTTTGCAGTACCCTTTTAAAATCAGATCAGTTATATATACAAGGTGCATGCACATGCACACACATGCACACACATTCACAAACACATACACATTAGGGATCCAAGTCTCCTACACACCCTAGAAGCAACTCTGTAAGTACTACCTCATTTAATGCCATGAAGTGAGTATTATGAATCACATTAAAAAGATTAAAGAACTGTGATTCATGGGAAAATAAAACTGTCAAGTATTGTAGAACAATCTTTTTGTACACTGTGCAGACGTGTTGCTCTCATTGGTTTAATAAAAAGCTAAATGGCCAGTAGCTAGGTCAGAAGAGTTTAGGCGGGACTTGAGGACAAGTAGAGAGTTTGCTGAGATGAACAAGACTGGAGTTGCTAGGAGACTCATAGAGAAGCAAGATGAACTTGCCATGCCAAAGAAAGGTATCAAGCCATGTTGTAGTATATATATTTAAAAAAAATATGGGTTCATTTAAGTTGTAAGAGCTAGTTAGTAACAAGCCACTGACTGATTATTTATAATTAGTAATAAGTCTTTGTGTGGTTATTTCAGAGCTGGCTGGTGGGATTGAAAAATTTTCCACATACAAAATTATATTGCTAATAAGACATGAAACCACATTTGATACTTATATCTGATAAAAAATTTATTTGTTTGTACATGAAATCAACATACAGCCCAGATTATAAGACACCATACTCAGCCTTCTAAAAGCATTTATAAAAAATATCCATGTTGAAGGTCCAACACAGTTCTTCTGGATCTGTCAGAGAATTTGATGGAGGGTTTCTCAGTTGATCCTACGCAAATCACCATTACATGGTCAATAACTGACAATGCTTGCCTCCCAGCCAGTGAATGCACTATGTGTGCATAAGGAGAGTGGATCGTCTGCTACTCTAAAATGGAAAGCTCTACATACATACATATATCAGGCACATTTGGTGCAAAGTGTAGTTCAAGTCCACTACTTTCTTGTGCAGGTTCTGTCTGGTTTACCTGTCCACTGGTGAAATTAAATATCCAAGTCCCTCACTACTGCCATATTGCTTTCCATTTTTTCATGGCCAGGCATACTTGTTTTATATATTTAGCTGCTCTGGTGTTGTATATTTATATCATTGTTTAAACTGGGCCTTTTAACACTAAATAGTGACCTTCTTTGCCATATGACAATTTATAATTTTAAATTGCATTTCCTGATGACTTCTGATATTGACTATATTTCCACATTCTTATTTACAATTCATATATTATTTGAAGGCTACAAATGCAGCTCAGTGGTAGGAAACTTGCCTAGGATGCAAGAGGCTGTAGGTTCAATCACCAGCACCAAAAACACATATATCATCTTTGGTGAAGAATTTATTAAATATTTTGCTCATGTTTTGATTGGATGGTTTTTGTATTGCTGAATTTTCAGTATTCTGATTACAAATTCTTTGTTAGATTTGTTCTTGGGTATCTGTGAAGGCTGTAGAAACAAGTATTACATATGGATACTCAAGTTTCTTGTCCAAAATAGTATGACATTTTTTATGGAACCTCTAGGCAACCTCCAAAATACCCTGAAGTACCTCTACATTACTTATAATGACAAATATAAGTTTTTAAAATGTCACTACACATTCAATCATGGCACAATTTTTAGAATAACACTTTCAGGAACTGGGGATATAGTCTCATAATTGAGTGCCTATCTGGCATCTGTAGACCCAGGGTTCAATACTCAGCACTACAATCAATCAATCAATGTATATTTTTAATCCACAGTTGGTTGAATCCACAGCTGTGTGAAACCCACAGATATGGAGACCCAGGTGTGTTTGTCTTTTTCTTATCCTAGTAAGGCACAGTAAAGGTGGCTTTTAAGTGTGCCTTGCCTTCAACATTGAATCCTGTTGAATCTCCTCCTATAAATGCTTATGATTTCCCAATCTGCTTCCAATACTTGAAGAATGTGTGTAACTTACAGATGGCTCTCTCAGTTTCATTGTCCTTTTATTAAATTTTGACTTGACTTTTGTGAACCTCAACCAGAACCCCAGTACAACAGAACGGCAGCTTTCCCCACTTGGTTTCTACAGGACTTGTTCTTTTCATTGGACAGTGTTCCAAATCAAGTCAGCCTTCTCAGGTAGAGTCTGGCTTCAAAGAGCATCACATCTTTCTATGAAGTAATGTAGGTCTATAGTTAGTGAAAATGACTGGATCAAATATTCAAATAAGAAAATAGAAAGAAATGTGGACCATATAAAATATTAATTATATGTATTCAAGTAAAGAACAAGATAGACCTACCTATAGACTTTCACGCCAGTAACTTTCACTGCAGGTCATGTTAAAATTATCACCAACCTTGAGTGTATTTGTAGATGTGCATAAATATATCATCTTTTAATATTTGTGACATGATACAGCTTAATTAATTTGGATTCTGCACAGATGGTTCATGATTCAGTGAGTTTTTAACCACTATTGTAAACAATGGTCACTGATATTTGGTATAAAACTTGGCTATGCTGAACTCTCACCTGGACTCGCAGAGGTCAGAAAATTAAGAAATAACCTTCCTCAAGACCCAGTAATACCTCTTTTGGGTATATACCCAAAGGATGCTCAATCATACCACAAGGACATGTGCTCAAATATGCTCTTAGCTGCATTGTTTGTCATAGCCAGAACCTATAAACAACTCAAATGCCCTTCTACCAAAGAATGGATAAGGAAAATGTGGTAGATTTACACAATGGAGTACTACAAAAAATATAGTGACATCTGGTGTGGGACAATTGTCTATAGTCCATCAATTATGTTTTAAATAAACACTGATTGGCCAGTAGCCAGGCAGAAAGTATAGGCAGGACAACCAGACAGGAAGTAGAGGCAGGTCAATGAGAAAAGGAGAATTCTGGGAAGGAGGAAGCCCATTCCTCCCCAGTCCTGCCCTACACCAAAGAAGGAAGACACCTGCCCCACTGAAAAAGGTACTGAGCCATGTGGCTAACATATACTAGAATAATGGGCTAATACAAGTTTTAAGAGTTAATAAGAAGCCTGAGCTAATGGGCCAATCAGTTTATAACTTATGTAGACCTCTGAGTGATTTTCTTTGGGACTTAATGATTGCAGGAACTGGGCAGGACAGAAAACCAGCCAACATGGCGCCAACATGTGGACAACTGTATCCACACAAAGCCTGACAGAGCTTGGGAAGTAATTCTAGAGAGAAAAGAATAGAGTAAAGCTCTCCCATCCAGTGTTCTAATAAAAAAAAAAAAAGAATAGAGTAAAGCCTGGCTTCTTGGTAGCAGAATTTCTCGGGTCTGCTCTGCTTGTTAGAGGCAAGCACTCTAATCTAAGAGAGGTTTCCTGACTCATCTTTAGCTGCAAAACCTTGGAGCCCTTTAAGAGGTCCTGCCAGGAAACATTTAAATGGCGTTGATAAAAGCTGACCACATGCTTTTTGATTTTCAGCGATAGCAGGAAAAAAGCTGTGGCTATTTTAAAATACCAGCTTTCTGGGCCATCCTGCCAGCACAAACTCTGACTCTTTCAGGCAGGAGGTCCAGCTACAAAGAATTTGAATGTGGTTTGTGAGCACACTGCTGCAGCTTGCTTGCTGACAGGGACCTGGAAACGCCATAGAGTTGTGGCAATAAACATGGCTCTGGCTGGTACCTCCCCATGAGCCTGAAATTTCAGAAAGCTAAGTAATGGGCTGGATCCAGCTGTCAAAGCCATGGCTTTAATCCTCTCCATATTGTTTAGCAAATTAAAGACTCATGTGGTCAAAAAACAAGAGAGATATACAGTAAAGAGATAGTAAAAGATGAAGAAAACCTCTAAATGGTTTACAATGTGTTAATAATATATGCAGGCTAAAGGTTAAAGTAGTTGGGTGTGGTGGTACACACCTTTAATCCCAACACTTGGAAGACAGAAGCAGCAGACCTCTGTGAGTTCAAGACATGGTAGCACATTCCTTTATTCCCAACAATTGGGAGGCAGAGACAGACAGAACTCTGCGAGTTCAAGTGTGGTGGCACACACATTTAATCCCAAAGTTGCGGAGGCAGAGGCAGACGGACCTCTGTGAATTCAAGGTGTGGTGGTGCACACCTTTAATCCCCACACTTGGGAGGCAGAGGCAGGTGGACCTCTGTGAGTTCAAAGACAGCCTGGGAGTCTCCCTACAGAGGGAGTTCCAGGACAGCCAAAGATATACAGAGAACCTGTCTCAAAAAGCAAAAGTAAAAATAAAAGATATAGATGTTAAAATAAAGCCACATAAAGATGGAAAATACACAGAGAATCTGGATACTGTATGTTATTATGCTCTCCTTGAATTGTTTGAATGCTGAGGAAGGAGCAACAGCTGCTAAAAGACATTTGTTTATAAATGCTGCTGAATTAATCCAAGATAGGTATTTTGAAAATACCTTGACTTCAAAATTGAAGTCAAAAGGTATATTACTTTGGAGAAGAGATTTTGCTTTTGTTTGCACAGGAAATGAGAGGTTGTGGATTCATTCTTAGTTAAGAAAAATCAGGTTTGATCACCTGAGACCACCTGAGAAACCTCCGATAAGAACAGATGGCCCGGATGTCTGAGTTCTACATCCAGAACAGATTCAAGACTGCTGCCTGAGATGATCAAGACTCAGAGGATACTCCAGTCAGGACTTGATCATAATTCTAAATTTTCTTTAGGTCCCCATAAGATCATCAGCTCCCCCAACCAGCCAGAAGTAGCCTGGAATACTACTCCCACATTCCCAAAAAATGGACTATGGATATTTTTCTTTGTTTAAAAAAAAAGAGGGGGAAGTGGTATGGGAGAATTGTCTGTATTCTGTCAATTATATTTTAAATAAATGCTGATTGGCGTATAGCCAGGCAGCAAGTATAGATGGGAAAAACAGACAGGAAGTAGAGGTGGGGCAATGAGAACAGGAGTATTCTGGGAAGAAGGAACCTCTTTCCGCAGTCCTACCCAGACCACCGAAGAAGCAGGATGTGACCTGCCCCACTGAAAAAGGTACTGAGCCATGTGGCTAACATAGAAAGAATAATGGGTTAATATAACCTACAAGAGCTAGTAAGAAGCCTGATCTAATGGGCCAATCAGTTTATAACTTATGTAGACCTGTGTGGTTTTCTATGGGACTTAATGATTGCAGGAACTGGGCAGGAAACCAGTCAACAGACATCTTGAAATTTGCAGACAAATGGATAGATCTAGAAAACATCATATCGAGTGAGGTAACCCAGATCCAGAAAGATGAAAATCATACGTACTCACTCACAAGTGGCTTTTAGACATAAAGCAAAGAAAAACAGCCTACAATTCACAATCTCAGAGAACATAGACAACAATGAGGACCCTAAGAGAGACATACATGGATCTAATCAAATGGGAAATAGAAAAAGACAAGATCTCCTGAGTAAATCGGGAGCATGGGGACCATGGGAGAGGGTTGAAGGGGAGGAAGAGGAAGGAAGGAGAGCAGAGAAAAATGTATAGCTCAACAAAATCAATAAAAAGTTTTTTAAAACTTAGTTATGCATATTTATTTTCTGCAGTGATGATAGACTTCCCAATGCATTATGTCTATCAACAATATACAGATCCCACAACACAGCTGCTTCTGTTTTTAACCAAGCATACAAATACACTGGAAACCTTCAT
This sequence comes from Ondatra zibethicus, assembly GCA_004026605.1. Lineage (NCBI taxonomy): Eukaryota > Metazoa > Chordata > Mammalia > Rodentia > Cricetidae > Ondatra > Ondatra zibethicus. The sequence goes on along the minus strand of PVIU01012591.1, from coordinate 39,570 downwards.
ATATTTGCAGCAATTTTCAAGTAAGTTACCTTTAGGTACCAACCTTTATATGTTATTTTCAATTTAGGCATCATTCTTCCTAGAAACTCTTTGGGAAATTTGTACTCATTATGAATAAAGAAATAAGATAAACCTACTTAATGTCTAAAATGTAAGGCCTATTCTCAGTATAGCACTTAGGAACGTAAAGAGTCAATAAGTGCTACCTTAGCAGGATCCATTGTGAAAATTGCTTCGGAAGGGACTTAAGAACTCAAAAACAAAGTATGACTGAACCCTTTAACTTTTATATACTAAGAAGCAGCATTAAATTTACACCTTTGATACTCTAATGGGGAACCAACTTCAGAAAAAATTTATCAGCTCTTCAACCAGGTATAGTAACTTTACACTAATCTTGCCTACCTTTTTCCTGAACAAAGAAAGTCAAACATGTATGAGCACATTTCTATGCTCTGAACTTTTATTTGTGTTTCTCTACCTGCAGCCATGTATATAAAAGTTTGTCACTGACGTAGAGAAGGTAGTAGGGTCCACAAATCACAATCATTTTGCTCATACTTGCCCTTATTACATTTTAATTTATTCCTGGACATCCACTAGAAAACACAGTGAACTCAGAGTGATACTAACCTGAGAGTGTCACCACTCTCCTACCTCCTACCTGAGGAGTGACAAGATGTTAAATTTACGTAGATAGATGCTCTAAACTCCCCAAACCTCAATTTCCTAAATTGATTCTCAATAAATGGTAGTTTTAATGGTATCCAGACTTATGATCCCCTGTCTCATTCAGTGGAGAACTCCATAATTATATCCTATCATTCCTTTTGTTAAAATCTTTATAGACTCTGAGATTCCAGGTCTCTTGGAAATAACACTTTTGAACTGTTTGATGTTGTGAGCACAAATACTGATAACTCTCTGGAGTTGCTAGACCTCATATAACTGAAATACTCTGTTTTGACTGTTCACCTTATCTGGAATCCCTCTTGTGATAACATGAGAGGGAATTCAGCAATGTCTATCAGCTTTGGAAGACTTCTCTAGATCCAGTTGCTGCTTTAGTCTTCCAGTAATTAATTTTATTCATAGTAATCAGGAGCCTACCCTGATATTTGCCTACAAGTGTTCTTGGGTGCTTGGCTTTATTTAGAAGACAACAAATTGAATGCTTCAATAAGGTCCATGAAAACTCTGGTGACTATACCCAATGAAAATATGGGTGGTGTTCTTCATCTGATAAATAGTACATTGAGTGTCCCTAGGCTCTCTACATGGCCTATCACAAAACAGAAGGAGAGTCTGCCTATCCTCTTTGGATGGCAGCAATTTGTTGGTCTACCTCCAGTCTGGTTGTCTCATTTTAAAGGTCAAATACTGTTGATTTCTTCAGTTGCCCATTTTTGGTAACAAGCCAACCCAACCAAGTATGACAGTCTCCATTCACTGAACATGAAAAAGCCTTTTCCCTACACTTCCCAAGTCAGACTTTCTTGATTTTTCTAATCCCCTCCTCAAGTTACACTAACTTACTGTCAGTCCTTTTTCTGTTGCTTTGCACCTTTGTTTAGCTTTTCATTTTATTTTGCTTATTTTTTCTTCACCACTCTCCTACCTTATTTTATGTTCACAGTCCCAGCAAGAAGAGAAACTAGAGAACACAGTAGCATAACCTGATGCCACAGAGGTATTAGTGGTGACTAATAATGAGTGTTTGGACAACCTTCTCTGGACAACAGCTTTACTACTCAGTGTTGAATGAAGTCTGTGCTTTAATATACAATGGTGCTGTTTTAGTTAGTGTTTCTAGTACTGTGATGAGACACCATGCCCTCAGTAACTCCTATAATTGGGGTAGTTCATTTACAGTTCACAGGTTTAGTCCATTATTGTCATGGCAAGAATTAAGGCAGCATGCAGGCAAATGTGATACTGGAGAAGTAGTTGAGAATTCTTACATTTTGACTCACAGGCAATAGGAAGTGGTCTGAGACACTGGATATGGCTTAAGCATATATGAGACCTCAAAGCCCACCACCACAGTGACACACTTCCTACAACAAGGCCACAACCACTCCAACAAACCCACACCTCCTAATACTGGCACTCCCTTTGGGGGCCATTTTCTTTCAAACAAGCACAGGTGCCATCTTGATTCCTGACTACCTTTGGCTTCTGGCCCATACCAGGTGAGTGACACTCACCCTGGTCACTTTTAGTTTGGGAAGTATTTTTTCTCCAACTAATGCCTTTGAATATACATTTCACACTATGTCACTTCAGAATACATAAAGCCAGCCTAATCATTGCTGATGCATCATGGAGTCTTCTAACCAAATAATGATTGAGTTGATTTCTATGAGATTTTACAGCCACCCACTCAACTGCAAATTTTAAAAACTTGGAATTTCACATTTGTATTATGCTACCAGACAAACAAAACCAACACACATTATGTGTTTTTTTTCTTTTGTTAAAATATAGCCTATTGATATCAAGAAAGTGGAGCATCCTTTTCCTACATCCCAAGTAATAGAGAAGGGTAATGTCTACTAGAATAACAGCTATATTTGCATTGTTAAAAGGCATAAAATCACTCACACATATGCATGTGACACATTTCCACATATATGACTTAAGTCATTTCCAGCTGAGGTGGCAATCATTGCTTCTACCTAGTCTTTAGCAGAGAATCAAGATCTGCTCAACTTTTTTCACTCTATTTAATTCCTGGGACACACCAAACAAATTCGTGTTGAAAAGATTTCATGTGGTACATGTAAAATAAATTGTTCTTACTATCATATGAGTTACTATATTGCTGGGATTAAGTTCTTATCCAAATCAAGTGCACATGGGAATGAGTTTAAAAAAACAGTGGCTAACATTTGAGGTTGTCAGTCAAAGAAAACTAGGAGAAATTTCCAAGATAACTCTGGGGCTCTAGCTGTTCTACCATCAATACAAGCAAAGCAAAAGATACAGGCAAAGCAGCATGAACTTTCTGCAAAAAGAAAGCAGACAAAATTACAAGACTGGTCTATCTGGTTAATATGAATTTTTTTTAAGTAAAGATATTTTTGAGACAATAGAAAGGGGTCACTTTTGCCCATATCATAAGTACTATCCCTGCTATGCAGGCATGAATTCAGACTCTGAGACCTTTCATTTGTGTGGTCCTTGACAAATTACTTAATCTTATTCTATGTTTCTCTGACTAGTGAAAATGTATAAAAACAAGAACTAATTATGAGATAGTAATAAGTGTTAGATAAAATTTCTCATCAAAAGAGATTATCACAGTACCTGCTCTAAAGTAAAAGCTTCATTAATTTCAGCTATGATTATAATCTTGGTTATTACAATAGAAATGTTGGTCTTTTAAACTTGGATTTATTTTGGTCAAAAACATCAGAAGCTTCAGTCCATGGCTGCTTTGTCTTATGTACTTGAACAGAACACTGTGGGGGAAGAAACAGATAGATAGATAGATAGATAGATAGATAGATAGATAGATAGATAGATAGATAGATAGATAGAGAGGTTCACTTTCTGGTTGACCAGAAAATAGTGCCATTGTGCAAATATACCACATTTTCCTTATCCATTCTTTGGTCGAGGGGTATTTAGGTTGTTTCCAGGTTCTGGGCATGACAAATAATGCTGCTAAGAACATAGTTGAGAACGTATCTTTGTTACACAAGCATCCTTTGAGTATATATCCAAAAGTGGTATTGCTGGGTCTTGAAGAAGGTTGTTTCCTAATTTTCTGAAAAATTACCATACTGATATCCTCTTGATGGATTTTTCCTGTGACTAATATGAAATGTCCTTCTTTGTCTCTTTTGATTGATTTTAGTGTGAAGTCTATTTTGCTAGATATTAGGATATCTAAATCAGCTTGTTTCTTAGGTCCATTTGATTGGAATTTTTTCCCAACCCCTTATTCTGAAGCGATTTCTGTCTTTGAGGTTGAGGTGTATTTCTTGTTTGCAGCAGAAGGATGGATTCTATTTTCGTATTCAATCTGTTAGCCTGTGTCTTTTTATAGGTGAATTGAGGCCATTTATATTAAGGGATATTAATGATCAATGATTGCTAGTCCCTGTTATTTTACTTTTCGCTGTTGATGTCATTGTGTGTGTTTTTCCCATTGTGTGTGGGATTTGCTGCTGTGAGATCATCTATTGTCTGTGTACTTCCTTGGGTTCCAGTTTTCTTTCTAGTACTTTGTGTAAGGTTCAGTTTGTGGCTGGGTATTGGTTAATTCTGGTTCTGTTATGGACTATCTCATTTTGTCTGTCTATGGTGTTTGAAAATTTTGCTAGGTGTGATAGTCTGGACTGGCATCTGTGGTCCCTTAATGTATGCATAATCCTTGACCAGGACCTTCTGACTTTCATTGTTTCCATTGAAAAATCAGGTATAATTCTGATATGTTTACCTTTATATGTTACTTGGTCTTTTTCCTTTGCATCTCTTAATAGTCTTTCTTTATTCTGTATGTTTGGTGTTTTGATTATTATGTAGCAAGATGACTTTTTTTTTGATCCAGTCTATTTGTTTTTCTGTAAGCTTCTTATATGCATATCTTTCTTTAGGTTAGGAAAATTTTCTTCTATGACTTTGTTGAATATATTTTCTGTGTTTTTGAGTTGGATTTCTTCTCCTTCTTCTATCCCTACTATTCTTAGGTTTAGTCTTTTCATGGTGTCCCAAGTTTCCTGGGTATTTTGTGTTAAGCTTTTGTTAGACTTAATGTTTTCTTTGACTGATGAGTTTATTTCCTCTATTGTACCTTCAGCGCTAGAGATTCTCTCTTCCATCTCTTTTATTCTGCTGTTTATGCTTGCATTTGTGGTTCCTGATAATTTTCTCATATTTTCTGTTTCCATAATTCCCTCGGTTTGTGGGGTTTTTTTGATTGTTTCTATTTTGGTTTTCAAGTTTTGAATCATTTCTTTCATCTGTTTGATTGCTTTTTCTTAGTTGTCTTTAAGGTATTTGTTGATTTCTTCTAATTTTTGTTTGTCTTTTCCTGCATTTCTTTGAGGGAATCTTTCATTTCCTCTTTAAGGGCCTCAAACATTCTTCTAAAGTTATTTTTATGTCATTTTTTTCTGCTTCATCTATATTTGGGTGTTCAAGTCTTGCTGTTGTAGAGCCACTAGTTTTTGTTGGTGTCGTTTTTCCCTTTGAGGTGTTGAGTGTTTTCTTACCTTGTCTACCCATCTTTTCATCTGATTGGTGTATTTGGGACTGTGTCTCTGGTGATCAATCTTCCAGGTTCCAGTGGATCCAAGATTCATATGGTTGCTCCTTGTGGTGCAGTCAGGGCCACAGTTCCAGTTACCCTGGAGGTCGCTTGGAACTCCTGGGGATGGCTCTGCAATCCTGGAGGTCATTTGGGCCTGCTCCCATGGAGGTTGCTTATTTGGGGCTGCTTCTGCTGAGGTCGTTGCCTTGGGCCTCCAGCAGAGGTCGCTGGCTCAGACCTCCTCTGGTGGAGGTCACTGCTTTGGAGCCGCTCCAGCAAAGGTTGCTGGCTGGGGCTTGCTCCCTTGGAGGTCCCTGGCTAGTGCCCAGTTCCACAGAGGTCTGTGGCTTGGATCTGCTCCCTTGGTGGTTGCTCCCTTTTATCTGCTTCTATTGAGGTCACTACCTCAGGCCAGGGCATTTTATTCTAACATCAATTATGGCTACTACTGTCTGCCACCACTCCATGGGAAGTCCAGCAGAATCTTTCTCATTTCTAATATGTCCCTTTCAGGATACAATTTCCCCCCTAAGGAGAGAATATTAAGCACGTATCAGTATTGACTATTTTGATTATTACACTAGTTCACTGTATCCACTTCAGAAATGAAGGGAAGACAAAAGTGTAGGAATGACTGAGAATGAGAAGTTCACTTGATTTAACGCACAAAATAGTTTGCTCTGGTACACACTAGCTGTTGTAACTTCAAATAACTCAGTTCTCTGACTTCTACTTATTTGTGAAAAGGATTGGTAATTGTTACCTCATGGAACTATGACAAGAGCCATGTGGAATAAATCATAACAAATACCTGGGTCACAGCAAGGTATCTACATAGAAATTTTACCTGAGAGGGATGAAGTGACATTCTGGTACTCAGGGGCAGCTCTGAGATGAAAGGTGGCCATGTAGAATCTGTTAGAATCAGATGGAAAGGGTGGAAAGGCAGGAGGCAGTTGTGAAGAATCAGAGCATAGCATTCTCTGGCCAGCTGCCCAGCCAGGGGAGAAACAGGCACCACAATAATAATGAACAAATGCAGCCTGTTATGCTGACAGACATTCTAAGTTTATACAAGTCAAATTTGTCCTTCTACTATTTTGGGTCACTTTGGAGTTGTCTGTTTTAACACTATTTCTTTGACTTCTTTGCTCAAATCAATGTTGCATTCCTATATTTCTCCTACAACACATAGGTGAATTGTGAAGCAAATGCCTTGCCTCATAGGAAGATTAAACAACAAATACTCTATGTGTTATGCTGCATAGATTTCAGAAGCCCTTTCCGAGAACATTTTGACCCATTAAGATCAACTGGGAGAAGGGGCAGTGATAAGATCATTTGGAATGTGTATGACAGCACCAAGAGACAGGAGTTGGGAAAGGGACACAAAACTCCATCAAAAAGACAAAAAGAAAAACAAGCGCTGTTAAATACAATCACCTTTAGTGTTTGTACATCATGTGCTGTATGCAATCACCTTTCAGAAGTTTGACTTAAAAACATCCTCATAGCCATAACATGGATGCCACACAAAGGAAAAAGAAATCATGTGTATCATGGGCCATGAGGCAAAAGATTAGACATGAAATAAACCAGAGATCCAGATGGGGCTTTTCAGAAAAACACATTTCTTAGTTTGGCTTCTGTATGTCTTAGTTGCCAGATCTATTCTTCTGTATTCAATCCAGCCACACTGCATCTCTTCTCCAACCTTTGGCTCTATCTTAAATGGCTACCATAGAGCCAGCCAAAAGGCTTTCCTCCTAGATCATAAAAAAGGAAAAGCCTTGAGAAAGCATGTTCAAATCCATAAATAACTTTCAAATGTACTCCACTCCCATATGTTAACTTCTCTCTGCACCTAAGTTGTTTTGCAAGGAAAACTGTCTGGAGAACTCTCATTAATGTGTTTGTACAAGTGAAGCACTAATTCTTGAAGTTTGGTTCTTTGGCAAAATGGAACAGGTGTTGTGTGCAGTGTGATTATCTAGGATTTCAGATGGAAAAACTAAGCATGCCACCAGTGGCCTGCTTTAAATTTATTGAAGCCAAAAATTTGTTTTGTTTGGAAATTTCAAAATACGGCCAGTACAGTTTGGCTCTTTAAGAATCCCAAGTCAATTCAAGGTAAGATTCAGGAATCTGGGTTTTCCAAGAAGCTGCTCAACTGTTTCTGATGCAGTTATTTTTTAACCCTAATCTAAGAAGCACTTATTTGTATTATACCAGAAACTCTGGAATTTTACAGTCCAGAACTCAGTTATAGTCTCAAAATTTGAAAGCTCCAATGAGCATGGTTAATGCGAGTTAAGTAGTTATCATATTACAATTGAAACTGAAAGTTTAAAATATTAACTTGCAACTTCATTTTGAAAATTACAAGTTAGCATAACAAATATTTTAATAAAAAATAATTTTCCAAAAAAAGAGTTAGTGACAAGATTAACATCATTTTACATTTTCAAATCTTTTAATAGTCTGGTTTAATAGAACACAACTAGATTCTGAAATCTACTTTTGTCATCTAATCATTTAAATTTTGGGGGAAGTATAAACAATTCATCTTGTACAAACATGTAGTTTAAAGATAAAGTAGGACAAATATCAAAATTTAGAAATTATGCCAAAAACTGACAGATGATAGCAGCATAAAAACTAATGCATGCACTGGGACATAGCTCAGCAAGTACAACCCTTGCCTCGCAAGCATGAATGAAGACTGGGGTTCAAATCCCATAACCTATGTATGGGATCAGCACAGCAGCTGCCTGTGATCCCAGTGCAGAGGAGTCGGGGAATCATTGTATCATTCCTCAATAAATAAAGTAAGAGCAATTAAGGAAGCCCCCAACATTAACACTGAGATTCCCCACATGTGCACACATGTAGACATGCATACAGGCACCACATACATACTCATATGCAATAGTTTCACAAAAGAAACTAAGATCACATCCCACATTGATGAGCTTTTTATTCTCTTTATATAAAACTCCCTGATATGTCTTATACTTACTGTTTTTTTATAACTCATATATAATTGTATTTTTTTTAAAAAAGTTTTGCCGGGCAGTAGTAGTGCACACCTTTTAATCCCAGCACTCATGGAAGCAGAGGCAAACTCTGTGAGTTTGAGGCCAGCTTGATACACAGAGGGAGTTTCAGGACAGTCAGGGCTGTTACAGATAGAAACCCTGTCTCAGAAAAAAATATCAACACCAATCTCTTCAGAAAATTTCTTTAAGTTTTGGGAAGCTGTTAAGCTTATGGTAGCACATACAAGCTCTCCAAAATTCTAATTTCTTCTTGAAAGCTGGAATTTTATCTTTGGCAACAGATACTGTCAGTTGTTTCCCCTGAAATAACAGGCTCACTTCACTGATTTTCAAGAAAATATTTGCCAAATACATTCATCAAATAATCATGATTTGTCTGTCAGTCATTTGTTCAAGTAAAAGTGAATGTTCATGCAAAAAAAAAGGCAGCTAGGACACCTCCTAAGTCAAATACAAAGCACATTGTCTTGATACAACTATTGCATTTTGGCATGAAACAAGCTTTATGCAAACTTCCTACTTTTTCATACAGAATTCAAATAACATTCAAGTTTCAGCTTTTCTTATAAATGTGGTGATCCAAGCATATGTTGGAGGATCTGGAAGCAAAAGACACACCTCTTGGGTCTGGTTAAATAAAAGATTGATTTCTACTGGGAACTGGCATGTCATCACATGAATTGGGAGAGAAGAGATACAAATCAACCCAGAATGAGCTGCCTATGCTTTTATGTATATGGATAAATTATGAAAATTCAACTCAATAGAAACTCTCAAAATTCTTAGCAGTGTATCTTACTTTAGAAAATAGACTATCAATATTCTGAGAAGCATTCTTATGTCTTCCAATTGTTTGTGTTTTCCTGGATTTCTTTAAGGGATTTATTCATTTCCTCTTTAAGGACCTCTATCATGTTCATAAAGTTAGATTTAAGATCATTTTCTTGTGCTTCAGCTGTGTTGGGATATTCAGGGCTTGCTGTAGTTGGACAGCTGGGCTCTGGTGGTGACATACTGCCCTGTTTATTGGGCTCTTACACTAGTGTCTAGGCATCTAGATTTGAGGTGATTGATTATAGGTCTAGGTGTCGATTTCTGAGTTTGTTTTTGTTGAATGGGTATTTTGTTCCTTGGTTTCTGTTTCCTTTTTGATTTTCTGGTCTTTGTGAACTAGATTTCTGACAGCCAATGTGACCTCTGGTCCAAGAGGGAATCTGTCTGATTTGTTGGCTGGACTTCTGGCCACTAGCCTTTGGCCCAGCTGGGAGTCTCCACCTGAGTTGGAGGGTGGAACACAGTGATCAGGAGGGGAGTGGGAATAGGAGACAGTGTTGAGGGGCATTGAGAAAGTGAAGGAGGTATGTGGGTGGGTTGTCTATGTAGCGTTCTGGTGGCCAGCATGGTCTCTGGTACAGCAGGGAGTATCTGCCTGAGTTTGCCTGCTCTTCTGGTTGATGTGGTCTGTTTGTCTTATGACTGGCATAATCTGCACCTATTCTTCAGACTGGTGTTGTCTGTACCTGGGCAGTGGATGTCTGGGGCAGGTGCATGGTTGAGTGTACTGGTGGCAGGGCAAGAACAGGTGGCAGTGGGTTGGGTCTTTGGGATCTGAACCGAGGACATGGGAGGGTTCTGAAGCAAGGTGAGCCTTCTTTTTTTTTTTTTTTTTGTTTGTTTGTTTCTTTTTTTTTTCTTTTTTTTCCATACATTGTTTTGTTTTATTTTTTCCATTCAAGAACATAATTAAAGATAAAAAATTTTTTTTTTCCTTTCTTCCCCTTCTCCCGGTCCCCTCCCACTACCCCCCACCCCTCCTCCCTCCCCCTTCTTCCTTGAATGAGCATATGATCAAACCAGACTCTCTGAATGTGGCGGCGAAAGTTGGCAGATGGAGAACCCACAAACAATGACACCAGGACCTATCTCTTCTGCATGTATTAACTTTTTGAGAACCGAGTCTTTTTTAATGCACTCCTTCCTAGGCCAGGAGGGATGGGGGTGGGCCTTGGACTTCCAACAGGGCAGGGCAGCAAGGTGAGCCTTCTTACTAGTATGACCTGTACCTGAGCAGCAGATCATTGTGGGCAAATGGATGGATCTAGACAACATCATATTGAGAAAGGCAAATATCATATGTACTCACTCATAAGTGGCTTTTAGACATAAAACAAAGAAAACAAGCCTACAATTCACAATCCCAGAGAACCTAGACAACAAAGAGGACCCTAAGAGAGACATACATGGATCTAATCTACATGGGAAGTAGAAAAAGACAAGATCTTCTGAGTAAATTGCAAGTGTGGGGATCATGGGAGAGGGTAAAAGGGGAGGGAGAGGAAGGGAGGGGAGCAGAGATAAATATATAGCTCAATAAAAACAGTTTTAAAAAGAAAGAAACATTCTCGACAACAATAAAACACCCATCTTGCATAATGTGCATATATCAAAATATCATGTTTTTCTTCATATATACTAATATGTATACTAAATATATACTATAAATATGTGATATATATAATATGACATATATATATATACTAAAAATGTTGAACCTAAGTTTTATAAATTGTTTTCTATCAAATTTATGTCTCATTATAGGTATTGTGTATGCAAACTTGTGTGTGAGGTATGTGTGGGGGTGCCTATGTACACCCAAGAAGAGGCCAAAGGAGGATGTAGGAGACAGAAGGGTTACTGAGGCTTGCTGGCTAGTCAATGTGGCTGAAACAGTAAGCTCCAGGTCCAATTAGAGAACCTGTGTGAAGGGAATAAAATGGAATCGCTTCAACTCACATGTCCTACTTCCTTTTTAAAGTCTCAGGAGATAGAAACAAGCATGTTTCCAAGCAATGCTAAGTAACCTTGTTCACCAAAAGAAGTTTTGCTTCTAAACTCAGGTGTGAAGCTCTACTAACTTGGGCTGTATTCAATACTGGTTCATTTACCCATGCAAAGTTGACTCCAATGATGTGCAAAGAAAGTATCCTAAAGGCCCACTGTGCCCCTCTTCCCTAAGTTCAGCTTTCCACTTCCTAAGACAAAAGCCACAAAGATTTAGAGCAGCTTTGTTGACAATGACTGAAAGAGGTGATCCAAATATTCATCAAGTCATGAGTGAATAAACAAACTGCGGTGTACCCATGCAGTGGGAGATTGCACAACTTTTAAAAGTCATGAGAAGTGCAGTGTGGGATGAATATGAACAAAGTTCATATATCATATGTTCACATATCATATGTCATAGAGAAACATTATTTTCCAATAAAAAATTAAGGTATAAAATTCTAATACATTATAACCCATGAATAAGCCAGATACAAAAGGGCAAATGTCTATGACACCATTGACTTCAGGTATCTAGAGTAATCAAATTCACACATGGATATAAAGAGGATCATTCAGATGCAAACATTTTTGGCAAAGTGCAGGCAAGAACATTAGTTAATGAAAAGAGATTATTAAATAATTTGAAAGCTTCATTTAGGTCAATAAAACTATAAAGACCACAGTTGAGTCTAGGTTTTGTTATTGCTGTTGATTGGTTTCTTTTTAGAGTTCTTGATTTCAAAAAGCACTTTCTCCTGTTATAAATTTTCCCACGCTAATTTTCTCCATGTGACACATTTTGCTGCTCTTTCTGTAGCCCTCTATGTAGTTCAGGCTTCCCTTTCCTCTTTAAAAACTCATCTTGTGTGCAAGCCCTTATCTCTCAGATGGGGAGGCCCCTACTCTAGGGAAACATCAAAGACTTAATCTAACTTGTCTTTTCTTTCCAGCAACACTAACAATGGTTCCGAGAGACTCAAGATGATTCAGGCTCCTCCAACCTGAAAGCACAGCACACTCCAAACGGGGAAAGCTGAGGGAGCCTGATCACTGACTGCCAATGTAAGCAGCACAGTGACTTCAGAGCAACAGCTCTAGAACTCCAGCCCCTAGTTTTGGAATCTGGAACAGTTTGTACATTTGTCCATGGACAAATGACTTAAGTTCTAAAACAGCTATTACTTTAATTAACAGAAGGTCTTTTATAAATATCAAGATTTACTCTTTATTACTGACTCAATACCACAATAAAGCATTTGCTTGAAAAAGCTACTCAACACCACAGGTGGTAGCACACAACTTTAATCCCAGCACTCAAGAGATAGAGGCAGGTGAATTTTTGTGAGTTCAAGGACAGTCTGGTCTACGTACTGAGTTCTAGACCAGCCAGAGATACATAGTAAGACCCTGTCTCACAAAAGAAGGAAAGATGGAAGAAAGAGAGAGAGAGAAAGAGAGAGAGAGAGAGAGAGAGAGAGAGAGAGAGAAAGGGGAGGGAGGGAGGGAGGGAGGGAGGGAGGGAGGGAAGCAGGAAAAGAGAAAAGCTGCTTTTAAGAAATATACCACCCCCAGGTCTCTGTACTTGGGGCAGGAAGACGTACACCCAAGAGCCTGCCTGGTACCTCTGGCAATCAAGCACCATTATGGTGAGTGAGTACAGGGGACAGAAGGAGTCATGTGCATGAGAGAGACGCAGATTTGAGGAGATGAGGGTGGTGAGGGTGGTTGACACAGAAGCCCTACTGCCACCCAGGGTCAGATATCTGGGTCTGGGCTGCTGCCAAGGGCCATGACTTGTTCTGTGGCACTGATGAAGGCAGAGAGGATAGGGCTGTACAGAGTTGGTTCCACCCCTCACTGGCTGCAACACTATGGAGAACTGGTCCTGCCCCCTCACTGGCTGAAGTACTCAGGAAGAGAGGGTCTTACACCTCACCTGAGCAGCACAACAGAGCTGACCTTGTTCTCAGGGGCATAGGTGAGCTCGCCCTGAGGGCGTGAGAATGGAAAGCAGGTGGTGACCCTCTCCTCTGCCAGTCTGCCATATGGTAGCATAGGCAAGGGAAAGATGCCCTCCTCTCCTTGCCTCTTGACACCTGCCGAGGGTGGGGGACATGACCCAACCCCTCACCAGCTAGAGCACTTGGGAGAATGGGCCCTCCACCTTGCCCGGCCAACACAGTAAAATTGATCTTGTAGACTGGGGCAAAGGTGATCCAGCTCTGAGGGCATGAGAAGGGCATAGCTGACACTGCCTCCCTTGTCTGTGGTGTGATGGCAGGGAGGAGGGAATAGTGCCCCCCTTTGCCCCTACTGCCTCCAGCTGGCAAGAAAGCTGACCACTTTACCAGCTGCAAAACTCAGGAAAGTGGGTCCTGTACTTCATCTGGGCAGCACAATGAAGCTGAACCTGTTGGTGAGGGCAGAGGCGAGAACACAAGCATGGGAGACCTAGTCCCACTCCTCTTCGGCCATATGGTGGCATGGGCAGGGGAGAGATGCTATCACCATCAATGCCTGAGGCAGATGAGAGAGCTGGCCTTGAGGTCATAAGAACAAGAGAGCTGCTCCTGCCCCCACCAGTTGCAACTCTCAGGAGAGCAGGCCCTGCACCTCACTAGAGCAGCACAAGAGTTGGGGCCAACCCTGTTGGAAGGGGTGTGGATGAACCAGCCCTGATGTTGTGAGCATAGGAGAGCTCTCACCATATTCATCGGCCATGTGGTGGCATGGGCTGGGGAGAGATGCCTTCCCACCCCCGACCCCTGCTTGAGGCAGTTGGAAGAGCTGGCCCTGAAGTCATAAGAGCAGGAGAGCAGTCCCTACCCCTTCCTCAGTTGCAACACTCAGGAAAGCAGCCCTTGCACCTCACCAAGGCAGCACAGTAGAGCTGGCCCTGAAGGTGTAGGTGTGAAATAACTGAGCCTGAAGTCCCGAAAGCAGGAGAACTGGCCTGCCCCCTACTTATCTCTGCAAGGGATGAACTAGCAAGGGCAATGCAGGAGAGCTCACCCTGGTGCCGAAGACAAGAGAGCTGGTGGGATAACCCATCCTGCAACTATCCAGGCCCAGGATTATGTGTTGGCCCACCCCAACATCCACTCCCTCTGTGATCTGCTGGGAGCATTGGGGGGGGGGTCTGTGAAACCAGAGCTGCAGAATCTCCACAACACGGGATAGCAACAGGATGTCCATGAAGAGACCCCGTGAGGGAAGGCCTAGCATCAATGGTGTAGCAGAGACCTGGGACCTCAAACCAGACCAATGATTCTTTGCAATGAATGTCTGCATGTAAAAATGTATGGATAAAGGGTTTTGCCATGTGACTCACTATGTCATATTGCAGCTTCCACGAAGAGATTTTCCCTTTTTTCATATTTTTCCTCTTGAATCTTATTTTGTTTTATTGGGGTGGCTGAGTGGGATCAGGAAGCATGATCTGAAAGACACAAAGAATAATTTTTTTAAATAATTTTTAAATTTTTTTTTATTTTTCTCTGCTCCCCTCCCTGCCACTCCCCTCCCTCAACCCTCCCCCAAGGTCCCCATGCTCCCAAATTATTCAGAAGATCTTGTCTTTTTATACTTTCTACTTCCCACATAGATTATATCTATGTAGGTCTCTCTTAGTGTCTGTATTGTTGTCTAAATTCTCTGGGATTGTGGTTTGTAAGATGGTTTTCTTTGCCTTTTGTTTAAAAACCACCTATGAGTGAGTACATGTGATAACAAAGAATAAATTAAAAAAGAAAAGAAATATATCATGATAAACTTCATTAGCCCTATACTCTTTTAGGTGGATAGTTATAAGGCCATCAAGAGTTCTGAACTGCTGAAACAGGAAGAAGGATTGGGGCACTGATTATCTACAAGAAAGAAGGAAAACCAATGAGAAAACACAGAGAGAGAGATGGGGCAGGGAGGGAAGGAGAACATAAATTAAAGCTAGCATAGACAGGCTTCCCTGTGCTGATGCTGTATGATTCCAGTCTTATCCATTTCTCATACACAAAGAAAATTGCATCATCCTTCAGAGCACAGATAATATCTGCCATGTGCTGTTTTGACCCACATCACTCCTTTTTCTACCCAATTATTATCTTTCTTCTCTGACCTATCTTTTTTTTTAACTCTGGTAGCCATGCCCACATGTAGATAGCCTTCCACTTGACTTTGCTAACCCCCAAAAGACAAGGGTATGACTGCTTCAATGATTTACCTTACCATGACTCCAGAGATGGATCAATAAAGCAGTTGCTCTGCAAGCACAAAGATTAGAGTTCTGATCCCCAATGAGAAACTTTGCTTCAATATATAAAGTGGAGAAACTGACATCAACCTCTGACCTCCACTTTCACAACTATTCAACACACACAGACACACAGACACAGACACACACACACACACACACACACACATTACTAAAACATCGACACATACAAAAATGAGAGGGAAAAAGATTTCTTGTATCAGCTTTCTAATGATATGATGGGGCTATTATGATGTATGATGTTCTGATTATTAATTCTACTTTAATTCTGCTAATGTAGAGAACCAATTCCAGTATAAGTAGTCTTTTCATATCCAACAATTTTAGCTGAAATAGTGACTATAAAAAGTACTTTAAAATAACAATTGTCTTCACCGGATCTAACTCATACAATGAGAGAAGCTACAGGTGAGTCCTATACTTCCAATGAGACATTTCTTAAAAGCGTTAAACTTTATACTGAAGCTTTATGGAAATTTTATTTCACTCTGTATGTATGCTGTATTTATGTAAATAACAAAATCACTTTTACCTTAAATCTTCAAGTTTATTTATCCTTCAAAAGAATGGAGCATAATTGTTAGCTGACAAAAATCTTGGCTCAAAAGTTACAGAGATAGTTACAGTCAATGTCAATAGTGGCTCTGAGAACTACAGTAATTGTTATTAACAAGAATGTTTAGTTGCCAAGTAGTTTGTACTCATTGGGTACACTTCTGTGGCCCAGACACTTTTTTTCATTTTTAAAATTTATTTTCATTTTTTAATTTACAAAGAATTAGGTTTTATTCTGGCATTTTTGTTGTTTCCTTTTTATTACTTCTTTTATTTTGAAATTCTAATTGCCTTTATGCCCACAGATAAGTGTAGTCCTCACCTTTCATCAGTGAAACTCCTCTTTGAAACAGAGACCATTGCAGAAAAACACAAGCAATCAGAATGCAGAGCTGTGGAGTCCAGTCTCAGCAGATACATCTACAAAATGCTCCTGCACCTAAGGCTCAGGAAATGTTTGCTATGAAATTGTGTTTATTACTAATGAAGGCTACATGCATAATGTCCCATCAACATGACTGTCTAACAGGAGCTGAATAATAACAACAGTAAACATGCTAATGTGGATGGGGGAGAAGCCCAGGAGACTTTAATCCTATAGAAAGCAACCCTACACAGGCAACTAAAGAATGTTGAGAGCAGGAAAAACAGTCTTGCCTAAGGAAGAGCACACCAATTGGCTATCCAATGCCTAATGGTCAACCCTGAAAACATCCACAGAAGTAACATTATGCAGACTGAGCAGGGATCATTTAGAAGTGCATATAGATATACTCCTTTTAAAAAGATCGCTCTTATTTTTAATTACATGTGCTGCAGGGGGCAAGTAGTGCACTTGTGTGTGCAGGTGCCCCCTGGGTTACTGGAGCTCCTGGAGCTGGAGTTATCAGTGATTGTGAGATACCCATCAGGTATGCTGGAAAACATACTTAGGCTTTCTGCAAGAATAGCAAGCACTCTTAACCACTAAGTCATCTCTCCAACCTTGAGGCAGGCACTCTTACAGCAGTTGGGGGATTTATTAACTTATTTGATCCTTGTGACAGGTTATATTAGCATCTCCATTTTATAGATGAGGGAGTGGAGAACTGGAATGGTTACCATCACAATGATGAAGTCAGGCTTCTACCCATAGATCTTTCACTTCACCACTGTGTTTCAAATCAGTGTCTATGAGCATAGGCACAGGATGAAGACAGAAGCTCACTTTAGGTAGTTCTTCATTGTGACTTAACAGCCCATTGAGAATGGATCAGTTTCCTTAGGGCAACTTCATAGCAACCCAGTGTATTTAAGAAGACGATTTATTAATGTGTTTTTAGAAATGTGAGAATTGCAATGGGCTTTCTTGAGTATCTCTATCAGCAATGCCCCCTTCCGGTAGGCATCACTCCTTCAGAGGCCAAGCCACAAAGTAAGGGAAATATAGACTCCACACAAAGGGGAGATGACAAATCTTGGGTTGCACAGCCCTAGGACAACATAATATGATGTTAGTAGATTTCTTAAACTAAAGAAATGTGTTCCACACAAATTTGCTTAAGTCCCTTGGTCAGGTTAGCCTTTTTATGGAGGAAATTTTAGGAATGGTGAACCAGTATTTTCCCTTGATAAAGCCAGACTGATTTGGAGACTATAAGAAATCAATATGTTGCAGTTCATTCAGAGGTGGCATCTGCAATTAGAACGTATGCATAGTAAGCAATATACAATCTTGTTGACTGAGGTTTTCTCTCCCTCCAGGTCCCACATCCATTTAGTCCCAAGGAAACACACAGAGATATACATTAATTATAAACTGATTGGACTATTAGCTCAGGCTTCTTATCAACTCTTTCTTACATCTTATATTAGTCCATTATTCTTGTCTGTGTTAGCTGTGTGGCTTGGTGCCTTTTTCTGCGAGGCAGTCACATCTTGCTTGCTTTGTGTCTGGCTTCCTCTGTGTCTGGGTGATGACTGCAGACTAAAACTTCCCTCTCCCCAGAATTCTCATTGCCCTGCCTCTACTTTCTGCCTGGTCACTCCACCTATACTTTCTTCCTGGCTACTGGCCAGTGTTTATTTAAAATACAAGTGACAGGGTACAGACCATTGTTCTACAGTACAGTCTGAATCTCTGACTTCTGCTTTGTACTGAGAGGTGAAGTAAAATTCCATGGTATTCAAAATCTCATCATACCTATTGACTGGATCTGAAAGCATGGTACATTTTGATACTGTCCTCCTTATAGGTGATGTTTTCTTCTCTCATTGATAAAGTCGCAAAAGTATGATGGTCTCTCTTTATATAATAGTTGTTCTGTTCAGTGCTTGGATCTGCTAAATAATTGAGAAGGTATAAGATAATGACATCTTATTTCTACTATTTCCTATTTTATGAGCTAAAATACTTTTACAAATTATATTACCCTCTTTTATAATTGTTATACAGGGAGAGGATTGATTTACTAAAATCAAGATAAATGCTCAATTTCCCTCCTTTATTATATTCTGATGGTGACCAAAAGTTCTTTTTTTGCTGATCATCTTACTTTATTATATCTATATCACATAAATGAAAATACTTTTTTGAATACACACATGAGGTCTTTAATGTTTCTTATAATCACTTTTTTCAGTCATTTTAACATTAACATTGTTAAATTGTGTTGAGAAAACAGAACACATTGGGAGTTCATCATTTACCCTTGAACTTGTGCTCAGGTGGCAGACGTACGAGTATCATGAGTTCAAATGTATCTCTGAATCATTACTGACATTCAATCTAGGATGAATAACAAACAACAAAACCTCAAGGGATTTTGTGAAAAGATGAAAATCAAAACCAGGAACAACAACCGACCACCCTTTCATTTACACACTTACTTGAAAAGTATGATCAGACATGTTCTAATATTTTGATAACCAATGGGACACTTCGATGATGGGGATACCATTCTATACATTACATCAGAAAAAATACCTATTACTAGGGAAAGGCACAATAGAAGCTGAACAAAAGCTATAGAAGGAATATAATGACTACAAAATAAATTTTAGTAAATGTATTTGCCACACATATAGACCATTTTAGTACCTACCTTAAATGTTTCAAAATAGAAACCACAATGCAATGATTTCCACCATCAGTCTTGAGTGAACATGTTACATAATTTACTTCCTTCAAGGTTATGATGAAAAATAATTTTTCTTGAAGCTAAAGACAACTTTGATGGCTAAAGTCATTAAAAACTGTTTTCATGAATAGGGCTTTCTTCTTTATGAGTTTGTTGTTCCTTTTTCCAGAATTCAACATGATATAAATAGACTTTAAAATATTTTTTGCACTGGAGTCATGGCTAGGTGACTAAAATCTTCATTCCAAGGACTGAGGTAGAATGTTTAACAGCTATCTGTAATTCAGAGCTTTCTTCATGATGAATTGGTTCATGTAAAGAGAAAGCAAATTTAAACTTGAAGTAAGAGAAATTAATCCTTCTAAGATGGTGGTATCATTTGGGAAGATTTAGGACATGCTGCGCTGCTAAAGGAAATATGTCACTGAGGGTAGGCTATGAGAATTTATATCCACACACCAGTTCCAGTTCCAACCCTCTGCTTCATGCGGCAGATTACAGCTGTGAGTTCTTAAGTTCCAGCTTTAGTGCCATGTCTGACACTCTTTGCCATGGCACTTTCATGGTGATCCTGTTATCCGCTAGAACCATGGCCTGAATTAGATGCTTTTATACGTTGAAATAGAAATCATATCACAACCGAAAAGGAGCCAGTACTCATCCATAAATATTTACACCTGAATTGCATATTCCATGCAGTTGAAGAGAAGTATAAAATCTAAAAGGGTTACATTATTGTTCAAATTCATCTTGCAAGTGTTAAAGTTCTGGAAGGAAGGGTACCCTGACTACCAAAACTTAGGCAATGCCAACAGCTGTGAAAAGAAGTTTGCCCCACTAGATGTAGCAATTCTGTTCCTCTATGAGAGATAGTCATTACAGCTGGGCTCTACTCCATTCTTTTATGAAAGCTTCCCAGCAGAAATGTCTGTTGCTGATCTGCTCCACTCTCCTAAGGCAGTATTCCATTATAGGTGTCCATTGCTTCTATGCTCTTCTGAGCTAAGTGAGTTTCCAAACAGTGATGTCAACTGTATCTCAGTTCAACTCCGCTTGGGATTTCCTGATCCATTCCAGTGAAAGAAGGTGTTCATACAAATCCAGTCAAGAGATTTATTTGGGAGGGAAGAATCCAGAGTGTGACTTCCTCTGCAAGGCTGGAAAGTGACAGCTGCCAACTGACTCATATAGGGCTTCTTGGAGCCAGAGTGCTTCTAAGGAGATTTTGAAGGTGGGAATTGATCGGATCTCAATCCCTGAGCTTGAATAAGCTCAGAGATGGGCTGGATTTTGTGTTCAGGGACTGGTTGGTTTTGAGCTCAGATAGACAAGGGTAGATTGTGTTTCTTTGGCTCTGGTTTGAGAGCCAAAGTGGGTTTCTTTCACTGTCCCTTTTTGCTTTTTGGCTCTGTTTTCAGGGAGATGTATCTTTCACTAGTTCTGGATTTAGGGACAAAGTGTTTTCCTTAGGATCTCATTTCAGCACCAGGTTGTGATTCTTTGACTGGCTCTATCTCCTACCCATAGGACTTCATAAATTCATAAATTAGGTTTTGTCCATCAGTTTCCTTTCATGTCTTCTAGAACATTGACAATGTTCTTCACTATTATGTTCTTCCCAAATGGATCCATGTTGTTGTTTCCCAGCTTGCCAAAGTTCTTAATTCATCATCTCCAGCAACAGCAACTTCACTGCAGCACAGGAAACGGATGGCTCCAGATCTTCTGCTGACCAAAAGTTCTTTAGAACATTATGAATTCATGAATTTAAACACATATGATGGGTTTTGATTCTGATTATTTCCCTTTTTGAAGGTCAAATTGCCCAGTCTTTGGGAAAAGGAGGCTCTTTTAAGTTGGATGTTAATTGTCTTTAAATATTTGATTTGGTTATAGTAGATGTGGTTTTTTTTTATCTTATGATCTTTGTTTGAGGTTATCTACACAATTCTTTTAGGTCACATTGGTTTCTGTCAAGGTCTTTATTGCTTATTTAAACACATTTTTTCTTTTGCTTTAAACAATGATGTGATGTCAAAATTAGCACCATCACCATCACATGGGAACTTTTTAAAATTATAAATTCATATATCTTATACCAAGATACAAAATCAGGTAATTTGAGGGTAATGACCAGCATTGTTTTTCTAAAAGCGTTTCAGGTGATTCAGAAGCACCCTAAAGTTTTAGGAGCATGCCTTAAAGAACAAACCTTGTAGTGCTCTCCTTGTCTGTCTCCCTATAGCTCTTGCATTTTTAAGGTTTAACTTCTGGAATTACAAAGAGGATGGGGGTTACATAGCCCCAAATGGGCATACACTCTGAAGTATATGTGTAATATGCTCTCTCTCTCTCTCTCTCTCTCTCTCTCTCTCTCTTTCTCTCTCTCTCTCTTTGAGAGAGAGAGAGAGCTGTTTCCCTGTTTCATTATGGAAACATAGAATAAAATGAAAATAAACAACAAAATAAAGCTGCTTTCTACTTAACAGCATACAAAGGCTAAACTATACTTAAAGAAACTCTATATAACCAGTTTCCTTAAACTCTTCCCGTTTCCTTAAAACAGAATGTAGAAGATGTATAGCTAAAAATCTATCAAGGTAACATGGACCAGGTTGAGAAAATAACTATAGAAAATATTTGAATGTACTATAGTAGAGTATAGTAGTATAGTAGAGTTCTACACATGGTGTGCTTACTCTATGGGGATGAGATGCATAACCTACCCTTAGGAAGAGAAGTTTATCTGAACCTGCACAGAGAACTCAGGTAAATGTGTTGCCTTTGACTTGTATAAAGTTTACTATGGGTGAGAAGGGAGAGTAGAAAGACAAGAATAAAGACTTTCACTAATTACACAAGTATATTTATTGAGGACACGCTATGTGTCTTGCACCTTCCTATAGACTTAGAATACAACAGGAAATCAAACAATCAAACATTTCTGTCCAGCCAGGCTTAGTGGCACATTCCTTTAAAAGCTAGCACTCAGGATGCAGAGGCAGGCAAATCTCTGAGTCTGAGGCTAGCTTGGTCTAAATAGAAAGTTCCAGGTTATCTAAGGTTATATAGGAAGATCTGGTCTCAAAATAACAAGTAACCAAACAAACATAAATTTCCATCTTTGTGAAGCTTATCTTCTTTTTGTACCAGGGATATGGGGTACATAGTGACTGTGTTTAGAAGAAGGACATGGTTTTTTTTTTTCAGATATGTCATAACACAGACACCTTAACAGCACAGTGAACCATAAGGAATCCAAATATTTAAAAGTAGCTAAGAAGTCAGGGAGTCCAGAAGGATGTAGAGACTGTAAGGCAAATAGTCTAATCGTATTACAAATGGACATATGACCTAGCTGAAGAGCTTGTGGGACAAAAGATGGTGATCTAAGCAATGCAAAATGATGTTTTTACCATACAGTGTAAGACTGAAAGCAGGAAAGACTCTCTCTTAAACTGTATTCTAGTTGATAAAGTTGCTTCTCCAGGGGCAAACAGGTGGATAATTATAAAAACATTGCCATACCTGTGTGCTGGTACCTGTGACTAAATAAACTAGATTGCAGGAGCTAGGCTTCTCACTGTTGGTGGGAGAAATTCCAGGCAAATAATGGGAGAAAACCAGAATGGAATGCTCCATATCATACTGGATGACACAGAAACATCCATTTTAATTCACATTTAGCCTGCTGTAAATTTAAACATGGAGAGATACAGGAATAATTACAGATAGGAGTGCACACATGAGTATGAGTATATACATGTGTATTTCCTAGGTCTGTTATTTTAAAAAGCCAAAAGTAAATATTCCCAAGAGAAATGAGTATAGCCAGTGCCCAGATCATGGCTTCTAATAATATTCTGGAGACTGAAGACAATAATCCTATAGAAGTAGATAGAACAGAGAGAGTGGCAGATTTGTTAACAGGTCTAAATTCAGGCAGGTAATAGAATAAGTCTGGATGTTCTTTTACAGAGAAGTGGGGTAATTCTTCTTAGCAATATTAGTAGGGTATTGAAGTCTCGCTCTATCAATATGTGAGCGTCAATATGTTATTTGAGCTTTAGTAATGTTTTCTTTACAAATGTGGGTGTCCTTATGTTTGGAGCACAGATGTTAAGAATTGAAATATCATCTCATCTTGATGGATGTGGCTTTGATGAGTCCTTCCCCGAGTCTTTTGATTAACTTTGGTTTGAAGTCTATTTTGTTAGATATTAGAATGGCTACACAAGCTTGTTTCTTAGGTCTATTTGCTTGAAATATCTTTTTCTAACCCTTTTGAGGTAATATCTATTACCTGAATCCTATCAGATAAAAACTGGATTTCAACAATACAAACAACAGAAAACATACAAACTCATGGAAACTGAACAACTCTCTACTAAATGATAACTGGATCAAGGAAAAAATAAAAAGAAATTAAGTAATTTCTAGAATCAGTGAAAATGAATGCACAACATACCCAAAAAAATGTAAATTCTAAAACAAATGGATAATTTTCTCAATATATACCACTTACCAAAGTCAAATCAAGATCAGATAAACAATCTAAATAGACCTATAACCCCAAGAAAATAAAAGCAGTCATTAAAAGTCTCCCAACCAAAATAAGACCAGGATATGACAGATATAGTACAAAACTCTACCAAAATTTCACAGAAGAGCTAGGTCCAATGCTCCTCAAAATATTCCACAAAATAGAAACAGAAGGAACATTACTAAAATCATTTTATGAGGTCCCAGTTACCTTGATACCCAAACCACACAAAGATTGAACAGAGAAAGAAAATTATAGACCAATTTCCCTCAAAAACTTAGCTGCAAAAATACTCAATAAAATACTCACAAACTGAATCCAAGAACACATAAAAAAGATCATCCACCATGATCAAGTATGCTTCTTTCAATGTAGGCTTCATGCAGGGATGATTCAACATACAATAATCAGTCAATGTAATCCACCATAGAAGCAAACTGAAAGAAAAAAACCACTTGATCATCTCATTAGATGCCAAAAAAGCCTTTGACAAAATCCAACACCTCTTGATTATAAAAGTCTGGAGAGATTAGGGATTAATGGATCATACCTAAATATAAGAAGGGCAATTTACAACAAGCTTATATCAAATTAAATTAGCCAATACCAAATTTTAAATGCAGAGAAACTCAAAGCCATTCCACTAAAATCAGGAACAAGACAAGGCTGTCCATTCTTTCCCTATCTATTCAATATAGTAATTAAAGTTTCAGCTGAAGCAATAAGACAACTGAAGAAATCACTGGCGTACAAATTAGAAAGGAATAACTCAAAGTATCATTATTTGCACATGATATGATATACACAAGTGACTTCAAAAATTCT
Source organism: Ondatra zibethicus (assembly GCA_004026605.1). Classification (NCBI taxonomy): domain Eukaryota; kingdom Metazoa; phylum Chordata; class Mammalia; order Rodentia; family Cricetidae; genus Ondatra; species Ondatra zibethicus. Next base: position 15,113 of record PVIU01012591.1, on the reverse strand, counting down.
ACCATGGAACTCCTACAGCTGATCAACACCTTCAGTGAAGTGGCTTGATACAAGGTTAACTCAAATAGATAGATAGATAGATAGATAGATAGATAGATAGATAGATAGATAGATAGATAGATAGATAGATAGATCAGTCACGTGCCTATACACAAATAACAAATGTACTGAGATAGAAATAGGGAAACAACACCCTTCACAATAGCCACAAACATAAAAAATATCTCGGGGTAACTCTAACCAAGCAAGTGAAAGACCTATATAACAAAAACTTCAAGTCTTCGATGAAAGAAATTGAATAAGATATCAGAAAATAAAAGATCTCCCATGCTTATGGATCAGTAGGATTAATATAATATAAATGGCCATCCTACTAAAAAAATTACAGAGTCAATACAATCCAAATAAAAATTCCAACACAATTCTTACAATTACAAACCTTGAAAGGACAGTACCAGACTTCATTTGGAAAGACAAAAACCCAGGATAGCTAAAATCCATTCTGAACAATAAAAAGAACTTCTAGAGGCATTGCCATCCCTGATTTCAAGCCCTACTACAGAACTATAGTAATAAAAAACCACGTTGTATTGCCATAAAAATAGACAAGTGGATCAATGGAATTGAATCAAAGTCCCAGACATAAATCCACACACCCATGGACACCTGATTTTTTTTTATAATGATGCCAGAAATACACACGGAAAAAAAGGAAGCATCTTCAAAAAATGGTGCTGGTCTAACTGGATGTCAGCATGTAGTAGAATGCAAATAGATCTATATCTATCACCATGGACAAAACTCAAGTGGATCAAAGACCTCAAGATAAAACCATATACACTAAAACTGATAGAAGAGAAAGTGTGGAATAGCCTTGAATGCTTTGGCACAGGAGACAACAGTGTTCCTGAACAGAACACTGATAGTGCAGGCACTAAGAACAACAATTAATAAATGGGACCTCATAAAACTGAAAAGATTATGTAAGGCAAAAGACACTGTCAATAGGAGAAAATGGCAGGTTACAGAATGAGACAAGATTTTCACCATCCACATTCAACAGAAGGTTACTATCCAAAATATATAAGAACTCAATAAATTGGACATAAAAAACAAATAATCCAATTTTAAAAATGGGGTACAGAAGAATTTCAGATGGTTCAACATCCTTAGCCATCAGGAAAACAAAAATCAAAACAACTCTGAGAGAATGACCAAGATCAAAAACACAAGTGACAGCTCATGATGGAGAGAATGTGGAGTAAGGGGACCACTCTTCCATTGCTGGTGGGAATGCAAACTTGTACAGCCACTATGGAAATCAATATCTAGATTCTTCAGAAAATTGGTAATCAATCTATCTCAAAATCATTCTTGGGCAGATACCCAAAGGATGCTCCATCCTATCACAAGGACACTTGATTAACTATGTTCACAGCAGCTTTTTTCATAATAGCCAGAAACAGGAAATGACCTACATGTCCCTCAATTAAACAATGGATAAAAAAATGTGGCACATTTACACAATGGAGTATTACTCAACTGTTGAAAACAATGACATTATGAAGTTTGTAGACAAATAGATGGAACTAAAAAAAAATCATCATAAATGAGGTAACACAGACCCAGAAAGACAAATATGGTATGTGCTCACTTATAAGTTGACATTGGCTATAAATTAAAGGACAATCATGCTACAATCCAGTAGACTCAAGGGGAGATGCATGAATGTTACTGACAAAGGGCAATAAGAAGAAATTTTGTGGATTGAACAAGGGCACGTTGGGATAGGAACATGAGGGCTCAGGCAGGGTTTGTGGTGGAGAAAGTCCTGGAGAGACAATTGGATTTGTGGGGCTGATGTAGAAACCTAGTGCAGTGGAAACTCCCTGGAATCTAAGAGAGTGACCCTAGCAAATTCCCTGAATAATGGGGAATATGGAACCCAAACTGGCCATCTTCTAGGTGGTAAGGCTCCTATAAGTGGGACTGGGACATCAACCCAGGCACAAAACGTTTGACCTACAATGTGTTCTGCGTGTAAGGTGTGCTGGGGTAATGGTGATTAAGAACTTGTGGGAGTGGCCAATCAATGACTGCTCCATGAGAGGGATCACATGCCTAACACTGCATGAATGGCTAGGAACCAGAAGCTAATCAGCCCAGAGACCCAAGATCTAACCAAATACGACTGGCAAAGAGAAAAAAGTCAATAAAAATTCCTAATGATATTCTGCTATAATTATAGATTAGTGCCTAGCCCAATTGTCATCAAAGAGTCATCCTCGAGCAACTGATAGGAGCCGATGCAGAGACCCACAGCCAGACAAAAGGTGAAGCCAGAGGAACCCCTCAGAAGAGGGAGAGGAAGGATGCTAAGAGCCAGAAGGGTCAAGAACACAATCCACAGAATCAACTAAGCAGGACTCATAGCAGCTCACAGAGACTGAAGAGATATCATGGACCCTATAAGGATCTGAAGTAGGTCCTCTGCATATGCATTATATTGTGTAGCTTGGTGTTCTTGTGAGACCCCTAACAGCAGGAGTGGGGGTTGTCTCTGATTCTTTTGCATCTGCTTGGGACCCTTTTCTTCCTGCCAGGTCACCTCATCCAGCCTCAATATGAGAGTGTGTGCCTACTCTTATTGTAATTTGTTGTACCGTGTTTGGTTGATATCCCTAGAATGCCTGCTTTTTATATTTTTTAATTTTTATTTTTGAAGGGAAATGGAGGAGGATGGATCTGAGGGAGAGGGGAGGGGAATGGGAGAAGTAGAATTAGAGGAAGCTTTGGTTGGGATATAATGTATCTAAAGAATAAAAATAAAAATGATTAAGGGATAAAGTGGAGGCTGTTGGGGAGTTACCTACAGATCATAGTTCAAGTGAAACAGGAAGAAGGTACAGCTCAAGTAATGGTGGAATCAGGTAAGAAGAGCAGAAGGCAGATTTGAGTTTTACTGAGTTTATAGATAAGGAAGAGAAGAAGAATAGTCTAGAAGAAGGAAAGACCCTACAACATGTGCGGTAAAGTTCAGAGCCCTGTGGCTTTGCTCAGCACCTAATATTATTAAGTCCTTCCTGCAGCTCTACTGTCTTGGTTTTCCTCCTAGAAATCAGCACACTGGAGCCCAAGCTGAAATTTTTCCAAGTTCGTAGTTTGCTAGGACAAACTAGAGGCTTGAAATGAGGCCTTTAGTAAAGGCTATGTGATGTGCTAAATCCTTAGATATTGTGTGGGGCAAAAGACCACATCCAAAGTCCCAGGGACATATCCTGGCCTCATTTAACTATATCCCATAAAGAAACTTTATAGCATCAAAGTTTTTCTTTACTCTCTGCTTCTAAGTTGAAACATTTTTTTTATCTCAACTCCCATAGTAAGAGTTCCCAACCAGTCCTAGAAACACATCCCCTCTTGTTATCTTGAAAACATTTTCTCTTCTTGTTCTGTACCTATATTGGTTAATCATCTCATCACTATGGCAAAATACCTGACAGAAGCTGCAGGAGGAAGGATTTACTTTGACTCAGTTTTGGAGAAGATAGCTGTGATGGTTAATATTGGTTATAAACTTGATAGGATCTACACTCACCTAGGAGACAAACCACTGGGCATGCCTATAAGGACTTACATAGAATAGGCTAGCCCTTGGCAATACCTGTGATGTATTTTCTTGATTACACTAGCAGGGGAGGGAAGACCGAGACCCACCATAGAAATAAGCAGCACCATTCCTTGGGCCTTGGTATCAAACTACATAAGAAAAGGAGAGAAAGAGACAGAGTGAGAGAGAGATGAAAGAGAGAGATGGAGAGAGAGAGAGAAAGAGCTCATTGAGCACAGCATTCATTACTTTGTTCCTAGATGTGCATACAATGCAACCAGCTATCTCAAGCCCTTGCCGCCACTCCTCCACTATGATGGACTGTACCCTCGAGCTGCAAGCTAAATTAAGCCCCTTTCTCTCTTAAGTTACTTCTGTCACAGTACAGTATTTTATCACAAAGAAAGTAAGTAAGACAGCAGTCTATCATTATAGGGAGCTCATGTTGAAGTGACTGGGTCTGTGGAGGCAGGAGTTTGTGGATATCATTTCTCATACCTTGGCAGGTAAGAAATCAGACAACTTAGCCAACAGGAGTGACAATGACAGCCCTCAAGTCTAGCCCCTAGTGGTCAACTTCTGTTAGCCAGGCCATATAACCTAAGGATTCTGCAAACTCTCCAAACAGTGCCAGCAGCATGACACCAACTGTTCAAACACATGAGCCCATGAGGGTCAGTTCATATTCAAACCATAACACTACCCAAACCCAGTGCTCTGCTTACACTGACTCCCAAATCAATATTTCTCTTCATTGTCAAGATCTTTGTTATAGCTATAATTCTGGAGTGTTTCATAGCATTTTAGAACTTTATAGGGTATTGAGCCTTTGCACAAGAGAACCAAATGATGCAGCCATGAGTAATTTAAGAATGTGGAAAGATTTTTCTCGAGTACATATGGCTACAAACAGGAAACTGATGTTTACTAAGAAGCTTAGCTGTCCATAATAATTTAACTTTTCTAACACCGTATTTTAACTTCTTCCTTGGTGTGGGACAATTGTCTATATTCTGTCAATTATATTTTAAATAAATGCTGATTGGCCAGTAGCCAGGCAGGAAGTAGAGGTGGGACAACCAGACAGGAAGTAGAGGTGGGTCAAGGAGAACAGGAGAATTCTGGGAAGACAGAAGTCCTAGTCTGCAGTAGGTCTGGCCCTGCCACAGAAGAAACAAGATGTGACTGCCTCACTGAAAAAGATACTGAGCCACGTGGTTAGCATAGACAAGAATAATGGGCTAATATAAGTTATAAGAGTTAATAAGAAGCCTGAGCTAATGGGCTAATCAGTTTATAACTAATGTAGACCTCTGTGGGATTTCTTTGGGACTTAACGATTGTGGGAACCAGGCAGGACAGAAACCCCAACACATCCTTGTTCATTTATTAATAGATTCTGTACCATAATCTTCCCTTTTTTCTTAACCACTTTCTTTTCCCTTTTCCAAAATATATATATTAATTATAACCTTCAGGCTTGGCTGACTCAAAAGTGGATGAGAATACCTCTTTGAGTGTTAAATTACTTACTGTTCTTTAAGGGAAATGATTGGAATGTCTATGCCTGCAGCCATCTTGGAGAAAGACATGATTATGAAGGCAGGCATTAAATTAAATTACATTGTGATTCTAAGTTAAATTGTCCAAGAACTCACTTTCTCGACAGCTCTGATTCAGTCCTCCAAAATGTCACACACTGTGACTCATGCTTCCTTCTGCAAATGACTAAAGTTCCTCACCACCCTGTTCTAAGCTGCCTGCTTTTGGCCTTCAATGCTCTCAGGAAGGAATGGGATTATGTTACAATTTTTCCATGGTGGGCAAGGGAGCCCATCTTTTGTTTTTTTTTTAATGTGAGAAACGCACATGCAAGAACACACACACACACACACACACACACACACACACACACACACACACACACACACGAATACACGTCAAAGAATGATACACTGAAAATTAATACCAGGCTAAGTATTCCCACCCTCTGAAAACCTGGAAAATAAATAAACGATGTTTGCAACTCGTAAAAGCAAGAGGGAACTGAGATTTTAACCATTTATGCCTCAAATATTTTTATGTTCAATTTCCTGTGTAGTAACTTTTTCGGGCTAATTTTATTTATTGTTGTTGCTCAAGGTGGTCTTAAAGGGCTTGAGTTTTGCAGAAAACTTAAAGACTCAGCACTGAGCAGTATGAATCCACCCCTCAGGAGACTGCATCCACTGGATCTCTAAAGAGATGTCTAGGGGAAGAACCATACTGAGAAACAGAAACCTGAAAGGCAAAAGCAAGGGTTTCAAGAGTTCAAAGCCAGTCTCAGCTACATAGTGAGTTTCAGGTTATCCGAGAACATATATAAAACCCTGTCAGAGCTGAGAGAGACAGAGAAAGAGAGAGAGAGATCCAATTGCAATTGTCAATACTGAAATAAGTTCTAGACTGTCCTGCAACAGCCTCACATTCAAATGTGTGCCAATCTCTATATAATCATGCATAAGTAAGCCAGCACTTGTTTTAAAATACTATTTACTGGGGTGAAAAAGCATCACTTAGGTAAACTCAGGGTAAAGATGTGATGAATAAACATTTGCTCTCAAGATAACCATTTTGCTACCATGTCTGGAGAAACAGTTCAATCAGTAAAGCACTTGCCTTGAAAGTATGAGATCCTGAGCTCAGTCCTCAGAACCCACATTATCAATGTCAGGCATGGTGCTGTGCACTTCAAATTCCAGTGCTTGTGACATATAAATAGACAAATCCCTAGGGCTCACTGGCCAGTCAGCCTAACCCTAATGAGCAAGCCCCAGACTGATGAGAAAACTTGCCTCAAAAAAAAAGAAACAGAAAAAAGAAAAGATATATATTATGTAAAATTTTCTGTTGCTGTGATAAAATCCCATGACTAAAAGCAGTTTGGGGAGAAGAGGCCTTACTTGGCTTATGTGATCCTGATCACAGTTCATCACTGGGGAAAGTCAGGGCAAGAACTCAACAGGAATGGTGGAAGGAACCATGAAGGAATGTTCCTCCCTGGCTTGCTTTTCATAGCTTATTAGGTTTGCTTCTTTATATATCCCAGGCATCCCAGGGTCACCTACCCATGGGTAGCACCACCTACAGTGGTTGGAGCCCTCCAACATCTATGATTAATCAAGAAAGTGCTGCACAGTCTTGATCACGGGTCAATCTGATGAGAGCAATTCCTCATCTGGGATTCCCTCTTCCCAGGTGACTCTAGTTTGTGTCAAGTTAAAAAAAAATAACAAGCACAGTAGAACTAAAGCTGAGATCACACTCTTGTGTGCATTCTCTCTCTTTGTCTCTGACTCTGTCTCTATTTCCCTGTCTCTGTCTGTCTATCTATCTGCCTGCCTGCCTATCTATCTGTCTGTGTCCCCTCTCTCATGAATGAATACCAATATACAAACACAAACACACACACACACACACACACACACACACACACAGAGAAGGATCTTAAAATCAGAAAGTTAAGAATATGTTTCTATTTTCCCAGCTATAATAACTCAAAATGTTGATATATATTTTTATAATGTATATAAAATAAAGTATGACTGAAATACCCATTTAAATAGTTTTGTGTTCTTTCACCATGGTGGTTGAGGAGAAAACTGCCTTATGCAGTTCATCTCTCTTCTTTTATCACACAAGGCTACAGGCTATTAGTCTTAAGTTCTATTCCTAGATCTAGCAATGGGTTATTATAGCCTGGTGTAGGAGGTTCTTCTGTATTTGTGTTGCTTTCATTGGTGAATAAAGAAACTGCCTTGGCCTTTTGATAGGGCAGAAATCAAGTATGCAGAGTAGATAGAATGGAATTCTGGGAAGAAGGTAGTGTGGCAGACACCATGAAACTCCTGTCTGAGACTGACGCTGGTTAAGAATCTTTCCCGGTAAGCCAGGACCTCGTGGTGCTATACAGATTATTAAAAATGGGTTAAATCAAGATGTGAGAGTTAGCCAATAAAAGGCTAAAACTAATGGGCCAGGCAGTGTTTAAATGAATAGTTTCTGTGTAATTATTTCGAGAGTTAAGCTAGCCGGGTGCCGGAAATGTGGACTGCTTGCCTCATACTACAATAACCAATAATTAACAATGGGACAATTTCTGAATTTGAAATTCTATGGCCCTGAGGTTTTGTGTGCCTCCATTGGATTCCTCTTCTTTTCAAAGAAAACACCAAGATATCTTGCCTGGTCCTATCGAGTTCTCTTCAAGACACCCAATGGTTCTGGAAGTACAAGTCCCAGAAGACAGGGCAAGGAACAAGATGTTCTCCAAGTACCAGCCTACCCTAGTTGGACTCCTCCCCACTGTCAGATCAGCTGGCCTTGGTCAGCCTGAGTCAGGGAGAGGTTGGGAAGTGTACCAGGACCTTTGGGAACCTTCTCTCCTTTTATTTCTGTTTGTTTCCTATGATGTTATAAAAAGATATGAGATTCCCCATCACGTCACACACAATTTTCATGATCACTGTATGCTTAATGATGCTAAAAATTGCTCATGAGTTCATAAAAATGCATTTTTGGTTTTGTAGAGTTTTAAAAATTATGTGTATGCCTATGTGTATGTATAAAGATGTGTGAAGATGAGTGCAGTTTTCTTCAGAGGTCTGAAGAGGACATCAGATCCCCTGGAGTTGGATTACAGGAGGTGGTGAGCCACCTGAAGTGAGTACTCAGAATTGAAGCTGGGTCCTTTGAGAAAGCAGCACTAAGCCATCTCTCCAGCTCCCACTTGTATTTTTGATTAGGGAGGTAATGAACCCACAGTAGCTTCCTATTAGTAAACAATGACCTCTAAAGTTTTACTAGTAATCATTCATTTGGGGGGTTTTCTACATTTCTAGGACTTTGAGAATATTCTATTTAATCATAATTTAAGTACTTAGAAGGAAAAAGCCCACAGCATAGATTTGAAGAAATGAGATGAAGAGGAGAAAGAGCTGGGGAGTGTAAAAAGACATCACAGACTGAATAATTAATTATAGTTGCCAAACTGGGGTGTGACCCCATAGGACCTGATCCCAGAATCAGTTCTAGTTCTCAAAATCCACTCAATTGTTACTACACCAAGGGGAAAGTTGGCCTTGAATACCTTATGAAAGGCACATAAACAAAACATGCCTTCTATTCTACTTAAAGACTACAAGGAACTAGAAGCTAGGTGTGACAGCATACACCTGTAATCTCAGTGTTTAGGAGATAAAGGCAGGCAGTTTGCAAGTTCGAGTCCATTCTGGCTTACACAAAAATGTCAAAGCCAGCCTGAGCTATATAGTGAGGCCCTCTCAAAAGGAGGAGGAAGAGAAGGTGGTGGTGGTGGTAGTTTGTGTAAAAGTGGAAAACTGAAACTGGCAGTCGAGCCACTATGTGATTATTCAGTTTGCTACCTATAGATAGAATGACATTTTTCTTTCCTCATCCAACCCCCTGATCACCACCCAACAACATTCAATATGGTGCTAACTCACTCTTTCAGCTTTCTAGGATACACTTCCTGGAGAAAAGAAAGAAATGTATTGAGAAGAGTCCGGGAAGTCCACCTTCTTCGACCTGGAGGTTTATTGGACATCTGTATTTAATTCTTTGGGTTTCTGTTTCCTTATCTTCTTCCAAACCAAGACTAGCCTTATATTTGAGTATTGGTACAATAATCAAAGACAACTCAAGAGCCTCCAGGAGGTGTGATAAATGTGATACTTAAAAGGAAATCAGTGTTAATTGGCTGAACTGCCATCCTCAGATCCCACAGAACTTTTACAGTGTGGTTGCTGCAGCAGGGAGAAAAAAAGCCCCCAAACCATGTCTACAAATTAATTGCCGAAACCAATTCTCTTACATGACAAAAGTGGTCCTGCAGATGACAATCGGAGTCTTGAGATAGGTAAAGCAGTTTAGAGTCCCAGATGGATCCAATGTAATCATAAGGATTCTTAGAAGAGGGAAGCAAGGGAGTATGCATCAGAGTAATAGGACACCCTAATCCAGAAGAAGTAGAAGAAATCGACTTTAAACATAACATTGTGAAAGTGATAGAGATCATTAAACAGGATTTGAAAAGCTCCCTTAAAGAAATAGATGAGAAAACTAACAAAAAGTTAGAAGAAATGAATAAAGCCTTCAAAGATACCCAAGAAAAACAAGAAAAAGCAATGAAACAGGTAATGGAAAAAGTTCAAGACTTGAAAACTGAAATGGAGGCAATGAAGAAAACACAAACGGAGGGATGGCTGGATACAGAAAATCTGGGTAAATGAACGGGAACTACAGAGACAAGTATAACCAACAGAATACAAGAAATAGAAGAAAGAACCTCAGATGACGAAGATACTATAGAGGAAATAAACTCACTGATCAAAGAAAAGAGCAAATCCAACAAATTCTTAACACAAAACATCCAGGAAATCTGGGACACAATGAAAAATCCAAACCTAAAAATGATAGGGATAGAAGAAGGAGAGGAATTACAGTTCAAAGGCCCAGAAAATATATTCAACAAAATTATAGAAGAAAACTTTCACAGCCTAAAGAAGGATATTCCTATGAAGTTACAAGAAGCATACAGAACACCGAATAGACTGGATCAAAAAAAATCCCATCGCCATATAATAATCAAAACAGAGAACATACAGAATAAAGAAAGAATATTAAGAGCTGGAAAGGAAAAAGGGCAAATAACATTTAAATGTAAACCTGTAAGAATTACACCTGACTTCTCTATGGAAACCATGAAAGCCAGAAGGTCTTGGATAGATGTGCTGCAGACACTAAGAGACCATGGATGCAAGCCCAGACTACTATAACCATCAAAGCTATCTTTTACCATCGATGGAGAAAACAAGATATTCCAGGATAAAAACAAATTTAAACAATACGTAGTCACAAACCCAGCCTTACAGAAAGTACTAGAAGGAAATCCACAACCCAAAGAAGCCAACAACACCCATAATAACACAGATATCTGACAGCCCTCCACCAGCACAACCAAAAAAAAGAAAAAAAACCAGAGTTAACAACCACTGGTCATTAATATCACTTAATATCAATGGACTCAATTCACCTATAAAAAGGCACAGTTTAAGAGAATGGATACGAACACAGGATCCAACATTCTGCTGTTTACAAGAAACATACCGTAACCGCAAAGACAGACACTACCTCAGAGTAAAGAGTTGGGAAAAGATTTTCCAATCAAATGGACCTAAGAAACAAGCAGGTGTGGCTATACTAATATCTAACAAAATTGACTTCAAACTAAAATCAATCAGAAGAGATGGAGAAGGACACTTTATACTCATAACAGGAATAATTCATCAGGATGAAGTCTCAATCCTGAATATCTATTCCCCGAATATAAAAGCACCCACATATGAAAAAGAAACATGACTAGAACACAAAGCACACATCAAACCCCACACACTCCTCTCACCAATGGATAGGTCAACCAGACAGAAACCTAACAAAGAAATAAGAGAACTAACAGAAGTAATGAATCAAATGGACTTAACAGACATCTATAGAAAATTCCACCCAAATAGGAAAAAATACCTTCTTCTCAGCATCTCATGGAACCTTCTCGAAAATTGATCACATACCTAGTAACAAAGCAAACATCCACAGATACAAAAAAAAATGTAGTAACCACCTGTGTCTTATCAGATCACCATGGAATAAAGTTAGAATTTAACAACAATTCTACCCCCAGAAAGCCTACAAACTCATGGAAACTGAACACAGTCAACTACTGAACCACCCCTGGATCAGGGAAGAAATAAAGAAAGAAATTAAAGACTTCCTTGAATTCAACGAAAATAAAGACACAACATACCCCAACCTATGGGACACTATGAAAGCAGTGCTAAGAGGAAAGTTCATAGTGCTAAGTGCCCACATTAAAAAAAAAAACAAAAGCAAAACAGAGAAAGCTCACATTAGAGATTTAACAGCACAGCTGAAAGCTCTAGAAAAAAAGAAGCAGACTCACGCAGGAGGTGTAGAAGACTGGAAATAATCAAACTGAGGGCTGAAATCAACAAAATAGAAACACAGAAAACAGTCCAAAGACTCAATGATACAAAGAGCTGGATCTTTGAGAAAATCAACAAGATTGAAAAACCCCTATCCAAACTAATCAAAAGGCAGAGAGAGAACACACAAATTAACAAGATCAGAAATGAAAAGGGGGACATAACAACAGACACTGAGGAAATTCAGAGAATCACTAGGTCTTATCACAAAAGGCTGTATGCCACAAAGTTGGAAAATATAAAAGAAATGGACAGTTTTTTAGATAAGTACCATATACCAAAATTAAATCAAGACCAGGTGTACAATTTAAATAGACCTATAAGTCGTGAGGAAATAGAAGCTGTCATAAAAAGCCTCCCAAACAAAAAGGCCCAGGACCAGATGGTTTTAATGCAGAATTCTACCTGAACTTCCAGAAAGAGCTGATACCTTTACTCCTTAATGTGTTTCACATAATAGAAACAGAAGAGTCATTGCCAAACTCTTGATGAAGCTACAGTTACCCTGATACCAAAACCACACAAAGACTCAACCAAGAAAGAGAATTACAGACCAATCTTGCTCATGAACATGGATGCATAAATTCTCAATAAAATAACGGCAAACCAAATCTGAGAACACATCAAAAAAATTATCCATTATGATCAAGTAGGCTTCATCCCAGAGATGCAGGGCTGGTTCAACGTATGAAAATCTATCAATGTAATCTATCATATAAATGAAATGAAAGAAAAACCATATGATCATTTCATTAGATGCTGAAATAGCATTTGACAAAATTTAACACCTCTTTATGATAAATTGGAGAGATTAGGGACAGAAGGATCATATCTAAATATATTAAAAGCAATATACAGCAAACAAACAGCTAACATCAAATTAAATGGGGAGAAACTCAAAGCCATTCCACTAAAATCAGGAACAAGACAAGGCTGTCCACTCTCTCCATATCTCTTCAATATAGTGCTTGAAATTCTAGCAATAGCAATAAGATAACATAAGGAAATCAAGGGGATTCGAATTGGAAAGGAAGAAGTCAATCTTTGTTATTTGCAGACAATATGATAGTGTACATCAGTGACTCCAAAAACTCTATCAAAGAACTCCTACAGCTGATAAATACCTTCAGTGATGTGGCAGGATACAAGATCAACTAAAAAAAAATCAGTATCCCTCCTATACACAAAGGATAGAGAAGCAGAGAGGGAAATCAGAGAAACTTCACCTTTTGCGATAGCCACAAATAGCATAAAGTATCTTGGGGTAACACTAACCAAGGATGTAAAAGATCTATTTGACAAGAACTTTAAAGCTTTGAAGAAAGAAACTGAAGAGGACACCAGAAAATGGAAAGATCTGCCATGCTCTTGGATTGGTAGGATCAACATAGTAAAAATGGAAATTCTACCAAAGGCAATCTATAAATTCAATGCAATCCCCATCAAAATCCCAACAAAATTCTTCACAGACTTGAGAGAACAATAATCAACTTTATATGGAAAAACAAAAAGCCCAGGATAGCCAAAACAATCTGATACAATAAAGAAAGTTCCAGAGGCATTACCATCCGTGACTTCAAACTCTATTACAGAGCTACAGTAATGAAAATGGCTTGGTATTGGCTTAAAAACAAAGACGTCGACCAATGGAATCAAATCGAAGACCTGGATATAAACCCAAAAACCTATGGACACCTGATTTTCGACAAAGGAACTAAAATTATACAATGGAAGAAAGAAAGTATCTTCAACAAATGGTGCTGGCATAACTGGATGTCAACCTGTAGGAGAATGAAAATAGATCCACATCTATCACCATGCACAAAACTCAAGTCCAAATGGATTAAAGACCTCAATAGAAATCCGACCAGAGTGAACCTGATAGAAGAGATAGTGGGAAGTAGACTGCAACACATAGGCACAGGAGACCACTTCCTACATGTAACCCCAGACAATAAGAGCAACAATGAATAAATGGGACCTCCTGAAACTGAGAATCTTCTGTAAAGTAAAGGACACTGTCATTAAGACAAAAAGGCATCCTACTAAATGGGAGAAGATCTTCACTAACCCCACATCAGACAAAGGTCTGATCTCCAAAATATACAAAGAACTCAAGAAACTAGACATTTAAATTCTAAATTACCCAATTAAAAAATGGGGTAAGGATCTGAACCGAGAATTCTCAACAGAAGAAGTTCGAATGGCCAAAAGATATCTAAGGTCATGTTCAACTTCCTTAGCGATCAGGGAAATGTAAATCAAAACAACTTTGAGATACCATCTTATACCTGTCAGAATGGCTAAAATCAAAAACACCAATGATAGCCTATGCTGGAGAGGATGTGGTGTAACGGGAACACTCATCCATTGCTGGTGGGAATGCAAACTTGTGCAACCACTTTGGAAATCAGTGTGGCGGTTTCTCAGGAAACTGGGAAACAACCTACCTCAGGATCCAGCAATACCACTCTTGGGAATATACCCAAGAGATGCCCAATCATACTACAAAAGCATTTGTTCAACTATGTTCATAGCAGCATTATTTGTAATAGCCAGAACCTGGAAACAACCTAGATGCCCCTCAACGGAAGAATGGATAAAGAAATTATGGAATATATGCACATTAGAGTACTACTCAGTGGTTAAAAAAAAACATGCTAATGGATGGAAATAGAAAACACTATCCTGAGGGAGATAACCCAAACCCAAAAAGATGAATATGGTATGTACTTACTCATTAGTGGGCCCTAGCCATAAACAAAGGACATTGAGCCTATAGTTCACAAGCCTAGAGAAGCCAAATAATAAGGTGAACCCAAAGAAAAACATATATAGATCCTCCTGGAAATTGGAAGCAGACAAGATCGCTGGGCAAAAGTTGGGAGCATGGAGGTGGGGGTAGGGTTAGGGGAAGGGGAGAGGGGGAAAGAGAAGTGAAAAGGGAAGGATTGGGGAGAGCTTGGGAGAGTGGGAAGGTTGAGATGGAGGAAGGGTGGATATAGGAGCAGGGAAGAAGATATCTACATTAAGGGAGTCATTTTAGGGTTGGCAAGAGACTTGGCTCTAGAGGGGATCCCAGGTGTCCACAGGGATGTCCCTAGCTGGGTCCTTGGGCAGCAGAGGAGAGGGTGCCTGAACTGGCCTTGCCCCATAATCACACTGATGATTATCTCGAATATCACCATAGAATCTTCGTCAGGCGATGGATGAAGATAGAGACAGAGACCCACATTCACATCAGAGCACTGGACTGAGCTCCCAAGGTTCAGTTGAAGAGCAGAAAGAGGGAGAAGATGAGCAAGGAAGTTAGGACCGCGAGGGGTTGGTCCACCCACTGAGACAGTGTGCCTGATCTAATGGGAGCTCACCAAATCCAGCTGGACTGGGACTGAACGAGCATGTGATCAAACCGGACTCTCTGAATGTGGCTGACAATGGGG